>CM067374.1:65709329-65849662 GCA_034401795.1 Chaetoderma sp. LZ-2023a
TACTCGAGCGGTGGCTCAGATATCTCTACAGCATCGTAGTACTCATCAAAAGACTCTCATCTGCCTCTTTGAAGCCCTGGTTGGCCTGAGCTTGGAGTTGTCATCGGCGTGCCTCCCTCTGGGGCATATGCTCGAGTGCTTTGCTGTACTCAAACTTCTCCTTAGACAGCTTCTCCATCGCCTGGTTATGATGCTCACGCTCGACCTCTGCTTCCTTCTTGTCGGCGAAGCTGAGTCCCCAGTTCACTAAGGCAAACACGCCCGCATTCAAGATTGCAGAGGCCATGCTATAGACTACAGTTTAAAGCTACTATATAGCTGCCCCAGCGATGGATCCCCAGAGCGATGTATGAACCAGCGGCTGATCCAGTCGAGGATGTAGATGATGAGGACTATGAGGAGGACTATGATGAGGAGGGTGATGCAGATGACTACGATGTAGTGGAGACCGCGGGTGAGTATGATGATGTAGCAGAGACCACGCCTGAATCCTGCAAGCTAGTACACAGAGCGAAAGAAAACTTACATAAAAGGTTCTATCGGTCTGCTGGCAGCAATTGGGGCTCTGATCACTCTGTTCACAACGAAGTCTGGTGAGATGGTCCGAAAGATCGCCAACAATGCTCTCCATGGGGTGGAGAAGATTTCTGAAGCTATACCAGCCATCGCCTCAGGAGTAGGTCCGTTCTTCGGAGTCGCAGGCCCTTGGCTAGCATACGTTGCCATAGCGCTCACAGCCATCTGGTCCGCCAAACATTTAAGCTGTACTATATAAGGATGGCATCTCTGTACGACCTGGTCAAGTCCCTTAACTTCCAAGGGTTGGTCGATAAACTACTGTTCAGTGAGGATCCAGGAGATTAGACGCCAGTGTATGGATGTGTTTGAGGAGGTCTCCAGTGATGGTCAAATGAATGACGGCTGTCTGTTCGTATGTTTAGAGTCAGGCCATGCATGACAGGACGGGAGTGGACGTTAGTGATGAAATCCGGGAGTTTATCAACTGTCTTTCTTGAGGAACTCTACTATCAGCCTGGTGGATATTACCATGAGCCCCCTCAATTTCTCGAGGCTGCACGTCGCAAGGACCACAACTTCACATTGGAGGCAGTTAGCCAGTGGCTCAGCCACCAGGCGATGTGGCAGATATACAGACCTCGTCCATGGCACATCAGGCATGCCCATTTCGAGGAAACTGTCCCAAACAGAGTTCACCAGGCATGTTCTATTCCTTCCACAAGACTCGGTTGGTCGTAAGAATACAAGTATGCCCTCACCATCGTCGATGTCGCCAGCAGATACAAGGCGGCAGTACCACTCACAGACAAGTCAGCTGGCCAGGTGGCCCAGGCATTCCAGGATGTCTACAAGGCTTCGGAAATTCCCCTCCAGTGGCCGGAATTGTTGCAGGTGGATGAGGGTAAGGAGTTCAGAGGGGAGACTGCAGCCCTCATATGGAAACACGGTGTGTTAGTTAGGCGAGGTGAGGTAGGTTGAGTGGTGGAATCGGACACTGGCAGAGAGACTGTTCCCACACCAATAGGCCCAGGAAATGGCTGTGCCGAGTGAATGTTCTAGAGTATGGGCGAGACGGCTGCCTGCTGTGGTGGAGAGATCCAATGCCGAGGTTACTAGGCTAATTGGGAAGAAGCCGGTAGAGGCTATCAGACATTCTGCTGGTCACAGCTCTAGAGGAGCGAACAAGGGAGAGGAGTGCCTACCACCTGATGCTCTGGTTCGGTACCTGTATGAGCATGTTGAGCTGGAAGGTGGTCGATGGTGTGCAACAGATCCTACCTGGCCAAATAGATGTTCACAGGCTTGACAGGTATGTGGAGGCAGAGGGGCGGCCTACACTGTACTACCTGGCATGCTAGGAGTTCCTAGGCGACCATTTGTTGTAGAAGATACTCTGCTACCACCCCTAGGGTGCTAACATGATACTCGATGGGCTCGGTATGGACCCCATCTGGAAGCACATGGTGCTTCTCATAGTAAGAGGAGAGTCCGAGTTTTTCCTGTGCATACATCACCATACCCTGGTTGCGCATGCGTAGTCCTCGGTTTTTAGCTCTGTCCACCCCGCCATGTAGGGCGCTGTAGAACCTCTGCCAAGATACCTCATTCTGCTGCTTTGACATTCCCTTAGCCGAGCACTTACTTGCAGCTGTGCTCTCCACGTCGTAGCATTTGGAGCAGAGAGAGATGCCACGAGAGCCTTCGAACTCGGGCTTGAACAGTCCGAGCGTCCGTCCAGACCATTTGTTCCAAGCTAGCCAGACCCGCTTATGAGCCTGGTACTCTGCTCGCACCTCAGGGCGAATGACGTCGTCGAGATTGGAGCCTGCTATAGTGATACACGTGGAGTCAGTGTTTATCTGCAGGTACTCAAAGCTGTCATGAGCTATGTAGCGATCGAGGAAATCGTAGTAGAACTCCAGCATTCACAGCTTCGTGAACTCATAAACGGCTATCCCCACCTGGAAAGGTCTTCGAATTGTGATTCTCGGCTTGTGACTACGGAGCTCCTATGACTCACTGATCTCCTCGAGATCTTCGAACCATGCACTACGCAGGGCCTTGTCTACACGTGTTCATCATTCATGAAGCTGGTGTTGTGATGACGTTCTAGGGCCTCGATGAGCTTCACGTAGCTTCTGTTGCCGAGGAGTTTGAAAAGATCTGCCAAGGGCGCTTTGCTCTTATCTACATCTCCAGAGCGGCGGGCCTCCGTAACATTCTCCACGAACCACTCGAATGGGTGCTTGGCCTCATAGTCTATGGTGCAGTATACAGCAGGCCATGGGTTATATACGACTTGAGGGTCTGGGCGTACAGCCTCCGCTTCTTGCCAGAGAGGGAACCGACCAGCTTCTGGGTGGTGGGCCGCTTCCTCCCTGTTCACCCTAGATATGCCAGCATCTCAGACGAGATTGCCTCTACCAGGATCTCGTGGCTATAGAAGAGAGGAGGCATTTCCTCGAACTTTGCCTACAGAACCTTGGGGACCTCTATATCCATCTCAGCAAACCCAAACGCTGTCTGCTAGGAGAGCGTCCTTAAAGCTAGCTACACCACTGGCCCCGGACCAATGGCGCACATTCTCCTTACCACATGGCATCTCTTTGGCCATCGTTGACAGGTACAGAGCATTTGCGTTGTAGCTGAGTATACATTGGCAGACATGCTCCGTCTGGCGGATTCGAGTCACACCGGCCTCGTGGTATCTGGTGAACATGATGCTGGGACCGCCAACAACAGTACCCTTCAGCATCTCATAGGCTTCCTTGTCTGGTGAATAGAGGCTAACATCCAGCATGTGCTGAGCAGTTCCACGTAGGAGGTACTGCAGTGACACACCTGCGAGAGACACCGCATCTTTGAGGATGTCTATTTCTCATTCTGTGTAGAACTCCTGCATCCGCTCTAGGGCTTCGATGAATGGACTGACGTCCAGGTTGTTGTAGTATCGCAGCCAGTTGGCGAATGTCCGCATTCCATGCTCGCTGAATGTCTGGTTACGCTGTTCCCAATCTGTTCATGTCAAGAGGTAGCCACCCTTGAGCTTAGATGTCCATGCTGAGTAGTCAAGAAGCCCTGGATAGTTGAAGTTCTCATGTGTGTCAAACCATTCATACTGGAGCCAGCTCTTCTGCTGTGCACACCCATAAGCTTTGACCCATACGGGACTCCTGGGATGAGGTAGTTCAGCACATCGAGAAGCTGTAGCTCAGGTGTTATGAGGAACATGGTCTGACTAGCCTTCTTGGCGACTTTCACTGTACCTGTACTGTCAGTCAGCTCATCAGCAAAGTACTTCTTGATGAGGATCAGGTCATACCGCCCAGATTTGAACCCCAGTACAGGCACTTGGTCACACCACTCATTGATCAGTCACTGCTGTCGCTTTGGGAGCATCTGCAGGTCTGTCGGTATGTACTGTGCTTTAACCCTTGTCCGGATCCGGGATGCTCGCCATTGGATCTCCAGCATGAACTCTCTGATCAGTTCTTTGGGGGTCAGGATTACAGAGGTGAGTGGGCTCACTCGTGGCGCCCTTTAAGGAGCAGCCAACTGACACAGAGATAGGTATGTGAGTACCCTCGATCGTGAGAGTCTCCGTAGGATGAGTCTTGATGCCATCTAGGAGTGCTTCGAAGTCGTAAACTATGAAGTGTGGGTATGGGACAGTCCGAACTCGTTTAGGGATGCTTGGGCAGCGTTGTATACAGCATTCCAACTGTACCACACGCGTGCATCCAGAGGCTCTCAGCTTCTCCTCTCTCAGGCATGTCTTGCGGTATCTTTACTCAGCATCCTCACCTCGCTGCTGTTGTGGACCCCGTGCGAGTGACAGCCATGGAACTCGTAAACGGTGTTGGTGGTCGGATCATAACCATCTACGGGAGCGCCCTTGATCCAACGCTCGCCACAGTGCCCACACTCTACATGGTGTATGTGTACACCTCTGTTTCTCGACTCATACTCGATCCAATGAGTAGCCGCTGAACTGGATGGTTGGGGTGGATAGAAGGCTTTCTCATATGCAGACTGTGGCACCTCAACCTTCTCGCCAGGACACACGATTTCTGTGTTGCCGCCTGTACAGTGATCAGCGTGGAGTTGAAGATGGCATGCTTTTGTAAACCTCTGCTTACAGTGACTGCAGACTGGTGTATGTGCCAGCTTGGAGATGTTCTTGATGTAGAAGGCGTGTTGGTACCACACTCCGATGGCCATGGTGTCACGGTAGTGAGTCGCTTGCCTGATCATGTGGCAGGTGCCCTCTTCGGTTGGTCTCATACACATGAATCCCAATCTTGGCGAAGAACTCTACCTTGTACAGCTGATCCAGCGAGGTCTTGTGGACATCAGGTACTGTCTTGCCGTAGATCTGTGTGGCAAGCTCTCATGCATGAGCTGTACTTCTATCAGCTCTCGCTCCTTGGTGGACTGCTAGACATCTCCAGAGACACATGTTGTCCCTGTAGGTATCGAGGGCAGTCATACTCTTCTTCTGTCATAGCCAGTCTGGTAGGGGCCTGTCCCAAGCAGAGGTTGGTGATCGATGACATCCCTGACCTCAACGTTGACTGATCGAACGAAAGCCCACTTGGTGTTGGGTCGATCGATATTGTCTGTGTCGAGGCGGGCTTGCTCTCTTGCTGCCACCCAGTCCTGAGCTGCCCCTATCGTGGTCAGCCACGGGCTCTCTGGAACATTCTTGTGGAAGAGCATCACCCTACTGTCTTCGATGTGACGGATGCGGTAGGTATGGGTGTAGCGGAGGTACAATGCGTTCTGGACAGTCTGTTGGATCTTTTGCATGATCTGGCCTGTGAGGTCTCCTTCTCGACCTCTAACGAATGTCCAGTGTACTGACTGGCGTCCTCTATCCTCTGTCTCCCTTTCACCGAGATGCTGGTCGGGAATGTTTTCACCTTCTCGCCTCATGCTCCGTGCTAAGGGTTCAGACCTCGGCCCCCTTATTCTCCGGGCTAGGCTCAGACCTCGCCAACTGATGACGCTCATGTATGCGCCGCTGTGCTTTCTTGTGGGAGATTCCAAGGATCCTCTTTGGTAAGCGCTGGAAACCTTCCCATATGCATTGCTTGGGAGAGTCGCTTCTGCCACTCCTCGGCACGGACCTGTACGATCATCTGGAGCAGGTCGGCTTTCTTGGCCTTTGAGTCGACTCTAAGGCCGAATTGCTTTGCAATAGCGCGAAGCTGTGCAACAGTACTCATGGTGTATATCCCTGTGGATGCCTGCATAGGGTGCGGGGGCACCCCTACATTGGAGAGTTAAATGCTCCAGTGAATGGGCCTCCATCTGCCTCGCTACAGCCTTGGCTTGCAAGCTACCAGTCACCTCCTCGTCCAACTGACTAAACTTACGTATCCACTGTTCTTTCTTGTGGGGATTTCAAGGATCCTCGGTAAGCGCTCAAAACCTTCCTGTATTCATTGCTCGGGAGAGTCGCTTCGGCCACTCCTTGGCATGGACCTGGTCGATCATCTGGAGCAGGTCGGCTTTCTTGGCCTTAGAGTAGCCTCTAAGGTCGAATTGCTTTGCAATAGCGCGAATCTGTGCAACAGTACTCATGGTGTATATCACTGCGGATACCTGTCTCTAAATGGGCGTTCAGACACTATTATGTGTGGCGATCAGTACCTGTGGATGCCTGTCTGGGCGTTCAGACCTATTATGTGTGGTGCTGGCGATCAGTACCTGTGGGTGGTGTATATCCCCGTGGATGCCTGTCTCTAAATGGGCGTTCAGACCCTATAATGTGTGGCGATCAGTGTCCAGACCTATTATGTGTGGTGCTGGCGATCAGTACCTGTGGGTGGTGTATATCCCTGTGGATGCCTGTCTCTAAATGGGCTTTCAGCCCCTTTTATGTGTGGCGATCAGTACCCCATGGGTGGTGTATATCCCCTGTCTGGGCGTTCAGACCTATTATGTGTGCTGCTGGCGATCAGTACCTGTGGGTGGTTATATCCCTGTGGATGCCTGTCTCTAAATGGGCGTTCAGACCCTACTATGTGTGGCGATCAGCATTCAGACCTATTATGTGTGGTGCTGGCGATCAGTACCTGTGGGTGGTGTATATCACTATGGATGCCTGTCTCTAAATGTGCGTTCAGATGCTATTATGTGTGGCGATCAGTACCTGTGGGTGGTGTATATCCCCTGTCTGGGCGTTCAGACCTATTATGTGTGGTGCTGGCGATCAGTACCTGTGGGTGGTGTATATCCCTGTGGATGCCTATCTCTAAATGGGCTTTCAGACCCTATAATGTGTGGCGATCAGTGTCCAGACCTATTATGTGTGGTGCTGGCGATCAGTACCTGTGGGTGGTGTATATCCCTGTGGATTCCTGTCTCTAAATGAGCTTTCAGCCCCTTTTATGTGTGGCGATCAGTACGCCATGGGTGGTGTATATCCCCTGTCTGGGCGTTCAGACATATTATGTGTGCTGCTGGCGATCAGTACCTGTGGGTGGTTATATCCCTGTGGATGCCTATCTCTAAATGGGCGTTCAGACCCTACTATGTGTGGCGATCGGCGTTCAGACCTATTATGTGTGGTGCTGGCGATTAGTACCTGTGGGTGGTGTATATCCCTGTGGGTGCCTGTCTCTAAATGGGCGTTCAGCCTCTGGTAGTAGTAGTAGTGTCGGGATGATCCTACCTACCTGGCAGCCGTTCGGCAATCCGTGGTGGCCCCCGCAGCCTATGCCCCAGTGATTGAGAGGGCAGTGGGGCTCATTTGTCTAAATGGAAATCTCGTTGAGGGAGGTGAGGGTCTCATTTGTCTAAATGGAAATCCAGTTGAGGGATGTGGTATCATTTTGAGCCCGACACTACTACTGTATGTTCAGGAGATGGCTGTTGTCGTCCTGACTGGCAGTTCCTCCATGGTATGGGTGAGAGCGCTGCCCATTGTGGTGGAGAGATCCAATGCTGAGGTTACTAGACTGATTGGACATAAGCTTGTTAATGCCATTCAGCGATCCTGTGTGGTCCAACCATCGGAACGACAATGCTCTGAGGACAGACTTCCATCTAATTCTCTGGTTCGGTATTTGTATGAGCCTGGCGAGTTGAGGGGTGGACGTAGGCGAGCGACTGACCCCAACTAGTCGATAGATGTACACAGATTGGCAGGCATGTGGATACGGCTGGACAACCTACGCTGTGCTATCTGGCACACCAGCACGGAGTGTAGAACAGTCCTAGGCGGCCGTTTGTGAGAGAGGAGCTCCAGCTTATCCCTACAGACACACAGCTACCTTCACCAGGAGTGCATACGTCGAGTAGACATCCTCCACTAACTATTGGTTGATGTCACATGATGCTCATACATTACCCAGCAGCTCTTCAACATTCCATTGGAGTTGTAGGATGCGTGGCATCCTTGTGACCATAAGCCAGGGTGTGAATACCATCGGGAGCGATCCATCGCTTTGTGTCTGATGGACTGAGGTTTGTCTTGTTTTGGTAGACCCGGTAGAGGGGGTGACCGTCACTTCGCAGCATGTTCATACCATGGTGGAAGACCTTTCGCTCGAAGAGGCATTCCTTGTACTGCTCATGGCGAATCTGTCTAACCACAGCCCTGCACACACCCTTTGCCTTCTTGACTCCCTCTTCATCCGACCGCTTGATGGAGTACATCTTCGGGTGCAGACCAACAAACTCCTGGATTGACACCAGATACACTCATCCTTCATCTTGCCCAGGACCTTCTTCTTGACTGTACTGTGTAGCGGGTGTGTTACTGGGTAGTCCCTTGTAGCACAGAGGTCGCTCCTCGCAGCCATATCAGTGTAGATGTCCTCTGTCTGAACCTCCAACAGGAAGCTGTCAATGCCTATGTACAGGAGCTCACAGTTGACACCATATAATTGCTTCAGCTCGTTGTAGTAGAAGTCATACATCTGGTGCTTTGAGAGATCCAGGATGGACATTCCCTCATAGACAGGGCGGTTCAGCAGCAGGCTCGTCTTGTACATGTGGAGAGCTGCTAGATCATCATCGAACACCTTCGCCCAGGAGAAGTTAGGCTTGCACTAGCTTGACATCCACTCACTTGCGCAAGTTCTCCATGGTCTTACCGAAGACAGCGTTATTCATCAGCTTCTAGAGATCCTTCTCAAAATCACTGTTGGCCTATTTTGGGAGCTCTGTGTTGGGTCGGATGTAAGGCTCCATCCACGGTGACTGATTGACGTGTAGGTCCCTGTGCACCTTCTTTAACCTCATGCCCAGGCTGAGGTAGAGTTTTAGGTTGTGGTAGTGTAGGACATAGTGCTCTTTGTCTCTCAGTTTAGGCACCAGTTTTTCTGCTGTTGTCTCTGCTATCGACTCGCCCAATGCACACTGAGCCACGCTCCCTTCACTTTCATCTCTTCAGGCGTCAGTGGGTAGGCATTGTGCATGTTATGCAGCTCGTGTGGGTACTCAAGGTCAACCTCTAGGTTGTAGCCCTTTTCATCATCATCGGGATGTTGTGTAATCTCTTTGCCATCAGTGTCCTGTTCTGTAGAAACGACCCACTAAAATCCCCCCACCAGTTGGTAGGTTTTGGCTCATTGCCCAGCCATAGAGATTGTTAGCATCCAGATAGATGGATGTTGTGGATTATAGCCAGTGAGTTGTTTGCCTTAACATAGCGTTTGCTGACCATTAATACACCACCCCTGATTCTTTCTCTATGAAGAGATGCATGTTGTAGTCAGTGAGGAGCTCCAGCTCCACACATGTCTTCCTTAGAAGTGCATCCCAGCTCAAACCCGGACTCGTGTGATAGTGTCTTGGGCCAGATGATACTGCTGGAGGCATGTGATGCAGAAATTCTCAAAGACATCTGCAAGGAGCAGAATATCAGACCGCAGATAGAGGTCATGATAATCTCCCATGGTCTGGCAGCCGAATTGGGCCCAAACAGCATGTGCGTGGTTGTAGTCGCTGTCAGATATTCCCTCGCCAGAGAGTTTACTGTAGAAAGCAGCTTGAGGTGGGGGAGAGGTCTCATTGAAACGGTGCCACCCATCCATGTACTCATAGGAGTATACACCTTTGCGGAGCAGGAGCTTATGCTTGGCAGTGCTAGGTTCATAGTGTTTTGTATGTAGGAACGTTGTGGAACTAGCTACCAACTTGGCAAGTGATGCTGAGAGGAACTGGGCTGAGTCAATGAAGCGCAGCCGATGGAGGCTGAAGAAGATGTACTTCTCCATATTGTTGGGAATGCAGTTGATCTGTCCCTCTGTTTTTAGATGGCCTGCATGATGAGGTGAGAATCATACCCGCGCAGGTTGTGGGTTGATGTGCAGCTTTAGATTACACACATTAGGTGCTGCTCCCCGGTAGAGACCAATGATGTGACAGTGATCTCTGATACTATCTATGACTCAGTCACGAGTTAATGGTCTGTCGCACACATGGCAACTGACTGCAGTTTTATGAGCTCGCCAGTCCTCTCTAGTCATCTCCATCTGCTTAGGGTGGGCGAGCACGATCATTATCTTCTCCTCTTCCCCATGCCAATCGATCCAGGAAGTGCTTAGCTGCATCTTCTCCCCGATACAACACTGGTGGTTCACTGCCACCATCACAGCGGACCACAATGTATGAGAAACCACAGATCCCATGGTGTTACGTTTTCTGTGTGCTGCTCTAAGCCGGATTCGCCTCGGGCCCCTCAATCTTGGTTGTTAGGGCTTCAAAGTCGGCATAGATAATGAATGGCACCTTAAGTTGCTTGTGGTAGTTTGTTAACTGTAGCATCTTCCTGTCCTACGTTGGCATTCTTATACGCATTGGTCTGTCACTGATACCATAGCACTCCGGTTTGTGCTTGATGAGAAGGTCTTCGCAAGAATAGTAATGTAGGGAACGTTCACAAAAGTGTTTACGTTCGTTATGTCAACTCTGGTCACGGAGCAGACGATTCAGGTCCTTAATCCAGGTATAGTGATGCTTGCCGTCCTTCTCAATAAGCAGCAGATTTGTCCTCGAAATGTCTGGGTCGGCCTCACTCAGCTGCAGTGGGTAGCCACCCTTGACATGCCAGAATACATTAATGACCAGGCCATTCTTCCGCTCAACACGCTTAAGCTGGTGGAGAGGGGTTGGAGAGTCTACACCACTGAAATCGCCTCTGTTCTAACAGCCCACCTCCCTCCTATAGCCGCCGATCGGAGATCTCCGGCGCCCACCGTTTAAAACAGTCTACAACTGTCGGACTCCTGTAGACGCCTCTGTTCTGACTTGTTTTGACAACCCACCTTCCTCCTATAGCCGCCGATCGTGGATCGGCAGCTCCCACCACGTTATGTTTAGAAACACCCTATATGTATCTACTTCAGGGAGTTCAGAGATCGATCTATGCCAACACGAACGTGGGATGGGTGAAGCTTAGCTTGAGATGGGCCTCAACTAAAAGTGGAAAGGTCCATTCTATCATCAGCGTAATTAAACATGAAATTGTCGATGCTGTAATGCCCAGATCAACGTTCATTACTTACCATTTTATGTGCCTCATAAATCTCTTAATAGTCCGACAGGTTGTACGAATTGTATGTCTCTACTATTTAATAAACATGCTGTTGATTATTTTGGAACTAATTTGACTGAACGCTGTTGCTGCCATAGGTCGCAACAGCACCCAGTCAACTTAGTTCCACAATATGCAATAGCTTACATGCATAGCCTTCCGGAAATTGATAGTCAGGAGTTCAGAGATCGATCGATCACAACACGGACGTGATGTGGGTGGAGCTTAGATTGAGATGGGCGGGGCATAGCTAAAAGGGGAACCGTCCATTCTATTATCAGCGTAATTAAAAATGTCATTGCCGATGCTGTAATGCCCAGATCAACGTTCATTACTTACCGTCGTATGTGCCTCCTAAATCTCACTTCGGTGTATTTGCTGCTTATTGTAGTCTGGAACACCTGTACGACGAGGTTGTCGAGGCGCAGAATCTGGATATTTGAATTTGTTCTTAACCCATTCTCTAATCGCATCTCTTATCCGTTTAAATGAAATTGTCGTCGATGTTGTGCACGGCAGGTGATAGTGGATGGCAAGCAGCACTCAGAGCTCGGGTCACCGTAAATATGTTCGATACTCTGCGCGCAGGGTGGTAAGTTCTTCCAGTCATTCGCCAATTTGTCGAAGTGTATTTCGACGTTATCGTCATAGCTTCGCCCGGTCTTCTATTTGGCCATCTGAGAGATGAATTGGTATAGTGCCTTCTGGTCTCTAGTGCAGTGCCTGATCTGGTATAAAGCCTGGCAACTCCTATTACAATATTAGCTCATGTTTCAATCCATTTGATTTCTCTGAAACCGGCGTTCGTTCATGTATGCGCGAGTGCGTATGTGGGCGCGTGCGAGCGTGCGTGGTGATTTAGTGTGTGCGTGCGGCCGGGCGTGCGTGCGTAGTTCTAACTGGGTCAACTCTGGAACGCCATTCTACTTGTAGTTATTAGTTAGACCGCTGATTAGGTAAATAACACTCTCTGAAAGACCTACCGATCAAGAATAGTGATAAGTAAGGGTGGCAATGGCTCCTGAAAGATGGCATTTGGCGCTCCTGAAAATCAGTGGCCATCAGATAGCAATATAACTCGAAATCAACTTCATTTCAATCCACGATTCGTTCAGAGAAATCGAAGGGATTGAAACATGAGCTAACATATATATTCTTGGCGTCAACCTATTACTATTTACCAAACGCGCGCTGGGTTGTCATTCGTTCTGTATTGGTACCGTTGCCATAATGTCACGAGGCGCAGGTAATAGACAGCGTTTCTAATTAGCAAATCTATTTATTAATTGGACACAAGCGCCGGGTGGCGGCTGCAGTTAGCACTCGTCATTATTTAGTAGAGCGATGCCAAATTGATTCCGCGGGTATGAGTTGTCGCCTTGTCCAGGCAATGCAACTGTGCTTGGCATGAGGTGTGGTGGGGTCATCCTATTCATATTTGTATTGTATCTTTACCTCCATCATCAGAAAACTGGCGTTTTGTACGCCACCACCATATTCATAGCTTTCTCAGCCTGAGAGAAAAGAGGGCGTCTAAATCCTAGACGCATCATCTCATTTACACGTACAGATCACTTCTGACGCTGTATTCTCTATAGGTAGAGCTTACGGGTGAAGGAAGTAGGGTGCCACCCAAAAGAGCTCGTGAGATTCACTGGCAGTTTGCTATGTGCTGATCGAATCCAAGGTGGTGCAAAATAGCACCCACATTCACCACTCCACCAGCTCCACACCACACACGTTTAGTTGGACACTCTTTTATGGGAAACAAATTGGGTGCTACTGAAGCAGAAGAGTACGATGATAAAGTTAGAATCTTTATCGAACATTCACAAGGACCATTGATGCCAATATGGGCAAGGCGTAGAAACTTTGTATTTTCTACGTGTCTGGTTTTTAACGGGACATCGCGGGTTTACTCGATCTTCTTCTTCTTCTTTTCGATCGCTGGTATCACACTTGGAGAGTCGTTCTCAAGATGAAATCTGTGGTTTGCTGCAGTTCCTCCACATGCCCATACAGCTTTTCAAGAAAAGAGGTTGACAAAGGCCAGATCTCTTCTCTCAGCAGCTGATACGTACAGCAACATTGAAGTATGTGCTCTGTGGTCTGTTCAGCTTCTCCACAAGGACAAGCGGGCGATGTCGTAAGGTGGAACCGCCTGTACATGTGTTGGTTTAGTCTGTTGTGTCCAGTTCAGAGACGAAAAATGGTCAATTGCTCTGGCCTCGAGAGATGATGGTAGGCATCTTCTGATTGAAGTGTTCTATAGAGTGACTTGATGATGGTCTTCATCTCTGTATGGGTAACCATGTTTTCTGTCTGATTCTCTTCTGCACCCACCTTTGCCATCTTGTCTGCTTCCTCATTTCCTTGGACACCGCCGTGTGAGGGGATCCACTGCAGTGCTATCCGAAAGCATTTGATGGTTTGTAGTGCTTCTTCAAGTTGTGGCAGCTTACCTTTGGTGATAGGCTCAAGGACGGAGCGGGCATCAGATAAAAAGACAATCTGTGCAATAGGGTCTGCTGTTCTGATGATGGTATTAGCTGCATGAACCAGTGCTTCGACTTCAGCTCTATAGTTTGTGCAGTGTTTGCCTGTCGGTATTGCAGCTGACTCATGTTGTCCGTTTGAATACTGTATGTGCAGTCCGGCACCTCCGCTCCTAATTGCATCTTTGGCTGATCCATCTGTGTAGATCCTTATCCATGTCTCCTGAGGGTACATTTCTAACAGCATGGCTAGGGTCAGGGCCTTCTTGCTCACATTACTGTATTCAGCTTTGGTTGTGAGATGAGGTACTGTGGTGCGAATAGCTATGCTCTCTAGTTTGTTTTCCCAGGGTGGAGGATCAAGGGTGTGGTTTGGGTCTTCTATTTGTGCTGGCAACATTTCTTGGTGTTTCCTTTGAAGTGCTTTTGTCTCGTTCACAAAACTTGATCTTTTAAGTCTTCCTGATGACAGCTGTGCTTACCCGATCTTCATCGGGTGGTTGTTGAACGATTTTAACTTTGCAGCTTGGATCAGTGCTTTGCATTCCCTTCCTTTGCTAAGTGGGGGGATGCCTGCTGGCTGCTCCATTTTTTTTATTGGTGTTGATGTCATTCCACCAGTGATGATGTGCAGTGCCTGGTTTTGTACTCTGTCGAGCTTCTGTTGATGAGATTTAGCTGCTGTCATCCATGAGCTGGATCCATACTCAAGGTGTGGTCGTACGGCACCTAGGTAGATGGTCTTGAGGATCCTTTCATTGGCACCCCACTTTGTTCCTGGCAGCTTCCTCATGATGTTTAGCTTTCTTCTGGGCTTTGCCTCTGCGTTCTGAATGTGCCCCTTCTATGTCAATCTTCTGTCATAGGTGACTCCCAGGTATGTCTGCTGGTCCTCGTACTCGAGTGGAGTACCGCCCAGTGTCAGATTGCCAACCTTGGTTTTGGTGGACAGTGAGAATAGCATGGCTGATGATTTTTCTTTGTTGGTGGTAATACACCAGCAATTGGCCCAAGCTGTAATTCTGTCCAGGGCGAGCTGCATTCTGTACGTGGCAGTCGTTGTGTACTCCTCGGTGCACCAGAGTACGAGGTCATCTGCATAGAGGCCTGCTTGGATACCATTGGGCGTCTCTGCTACAATGTCATTAATGAAGAGTATGAACAGAGTTGGTGATAATACTCCGCCTTGTGGCACCCCTTGTCTCAGCAATACATTCTGTCCAGATTGTCCTTCCACCAGCACCCTAGCTCTGCGATTGTGTAGGTATGACTTGGTCCATCGGAACATGTTGCCACCGATGCCTGTGCGCCGGAGCTTCACGAGGAGGCCATCCTTCCACACCTTGTCAAATGCCTTCTGCAGATCGATAAAGGCAGCTAGCATCACCTTCTTGGCTTGAAAAGTGTCCTCTATGACCTGTGCAAGATGTGTTGTTTGATCTTCTGTGCTCCTGTATCTTCTGAATCCGGCCTGCTCTGAAACTATAATGTTCTCCGACTCCAGGTACCACTGCAACCGCTGGTTGATGATGCGCTCCATGGTCTTGCATATGCAGCTTGTAAGACTGATAGGACGGTAGCTCAGCACTTTCGTCTTGTTCTTCCCTTTTTTCAGAATAGGAGTGATTCTGGCTTCCTTCCAGAACTGAGGAAACTCTCCACTGGTCCAACTGAGATCAAACATGTCTAGCAACTTGCGAAGAGATGCATTAGCAAGGTGTTGGATCATTTCATTCGTAATGCCAACTGGCCCGGGAGATTTCTTCTTCTTCAATTTACTCAATGATACCTATCTATCGATCATGTGATCGCGGCTAAAGGGAGGGGCAGATACATTGTTATTGTTATTACGCGCGGAAAGCAGTTAGCAGTGGTGAGCGATAATGGATTCTAATACGTGTTAATTATCGTAACTTGTCTGTCGCAAACGGATTTTGTCGCGAACAACAGAGAAAATCAAGTGTACAAAAGCGAAAAGTAACTGAAAATTATCTAATGTTCGGTTAATGCTCTCAGAGAAAGCAAGAAAAAGCCCGTAGTGTTTATGATATCTGCGCTGTCGTCGTCACATATGCGCGCACTATACTAGGTGATCTTAGCACTGGCCATTCGTTATTATGTACTATTAGACAAGTGGAATTCGGATATTTTATGGCAATGGAAGCTAACTACAGCGAGGATCTCGTGTGTCAGGAATGCGAATCATTAGCAAAGATTAATCAGTACCTGTATGTGTATTTCGTACCTGTATTGGTGATTATAGGTGTGTTTGGTAACACTCTCTGTCTAAGTTTGTTCTATAGGGCCAGGGGCCTCGGCAGCCCGTACCGGATCTTTGTGACTGGGTTAGCTGTAACTGACAACGGGTTTCTTATGGCTTTGTTTGTTGTATGGATGGATATGTTTGTTCCTGTGTACACGGCACCAGGATTGTGTCATGTGATCATTTTTGTTAGCCACCTTTGTGCTTTTCTGTCACCGTGGCTAATGACATGTTTATTGGGTTTCCTTTCCATAGCGGTTCACAATCCTGGCAATTATTACAAGATGGCGGCGTCAATACGGGCGAGGGTTCTTGTATTCTCGCTGTTTGTGGTTGCGTTTACAGTATACTTGTACAAATCGTGTAAATTTAGTAGCGTGAGTAATCATGGACGACCACACTGTGCCATCATGGCAGATAACAATGTCTCTACGACGGTATTGAACACGCTAGACGTGATGTTTATGTTGGTGCTACCATCTCTATCATTGATCGGATTATTCATTTGGGTTGTGCCCACACTAATGGTGCAATCCAGATGGTGGCGCTCCCACTGTAGTAGTCATACTAATGAAACAACCAGCAGTCACGGCCGTCGGCTAAGTATCCCCAACCGAACCAAAATCAGAAATATATTGGATCTTCATATTATGGACGATCCTTCGAATCCGAGAACAAGCTCCTGGATTATTGCGCTAACTGTATTTTATTTGCTTTTTTTTCTACCTGGAATTGTGTCAAAGGTGATGCCATTAAGTCGATTCGAGCTCTGGAAAGGACAGCCAAGTAAACCGGAATACACAGCAGAGATGTTTTGTCAGAACTTATTCTATATGTGTTTTTCGCTGAAGATATTCATATATCTGTCATCATCGTCAGGTTTTAGAAAGGATTTTATTCATACCTTTATCTGTTGCAAACTGAGGCGTATAACGCACAGGACAGGTGAGAAATCACTTACACGTAGCCTACTGTTGACTATTTTTAACATAAGTGGATTGGAACAAATCGCTGCCTAATGTCTTCCATTCTAATTATGCTCAAAATAATCAACAGCATATTGCTTACATCGTGTTCCAAACTGTATTAACTAACATGTTTCTGGTTTTGTTTTCAAATATTTAACTTATGTATTTGCTGCACCGTAAATATTGTCACGCGAAATGGCTGATTTACCGCGACTCTGCGACACTATTTATAATGCTACATATCTCTAAGTCCGTACATTAACCCTTTCACTAACAAATTCTTTATTATATAAAGCGTATTCTATTGAATATTTTGAAATTAATTTCCAGTCAAATAAAGTTCAATATAATCAACAGTTTTATTGTATGGTTGCTTTGAAAATGTAATATGGACAATTCATCGGTGAAAGGGTGACTTATTGCGAGGACTTTTGATAATCTTTTAGTAAGCCTCAAAGCCTTATCCAGCTGCGGCATTCTATAGTCGCAAGTTTATAAGAGCAATTAAGAGACATACATACTCGCGTTCATTTTGAAAATGTGGTTTTTTAACACTTTTGAAAATGAACAAATAATCATATGTGATTAGGTACATAATAAGGAGGAATGAATACCCATGTTCACTTTATGGAAAACGTAGTTTTCTGAAAGTCGATACTTTCTTAGACACGTCACTGACCGCGAACATGATGGGGGTGTGGGGGGTGTGGAGGTGCGCACTATCATGTCTCTCTGTGCAAAACAAGGGCACATCCTTCTGTCCAAGTACCCACGTCGTTGATATATTTTCAATCAGGCCACCGCGAGGTCAAAGGTTTTTACTTTGAAAACAATGTTGCTGACAGCTGTTGCTGTTGTATATTAGATTTTAACTCCAAAATCGGCATATCCTTTTGTGACCCCACAGATGAGCTTCTGCCCAAGGGTGAAGAAGATCCGTCAAGTAGAACCAGTTATTTAAAAATGTCTTAGCAGCAGCAGCAGCAGCAGCAGCAACAACAACAACAACAACAACAACAACAACAACAACAACAACAACAACAACAACATTAATAACAACAACAACAACAACAACAACAACAACAACAACCAGCACTACATGCTCGCGCTAACGCCGGCGTATAGCGGCGTGGGTAATAACATTAAGTGACGTAGATTATCCATGATCGTTTTGCGTCTTATCATCTTGTCACGATATTTTTGCAAGAACAATAAGCTGTACATGCAACTATATTGATTTATTAGTTACTTATATGTGTGTAATATAGAAATAAAACAATTTCTCAGCAAATGGTCACAACGTTGAGATTACATTCCTAGCAAAAATCTGATAGACTTCTTCAAGGCATTTTTATCATGTTTTCTTACTAGTTTGAGATATCTCTTAAGCAGTAGTGAAATTCAACATAAAATTATGACAATAAGGTATAGATATAGTAACAGACACACTCTTTTTACTATTTAAAATTGTATGTAATTTTTCACTGATTTGAAAGATTTTCTTGACTCAGTATAGTTTTATATCAATACAAATTATTTCATATTAGGCGCGGGAATATCACGAGATTCCTATACTTGGTCCTTGTATATTGTGCAACGCAATTCTAGCTATCTGTTTAACAATATAATGGACCTTATCATGTTAGCTATGCCCCGCCCATCTCTAACTAAGCCCCACCTACACCTCGCTCGTGTTGGGATTGATCGATCGCTGAACTCCCTGACTATCATTGGACCTTTCCATTTTTAGCTATGCCCCGCCCATCACGAGCTAAGCTCCACCCACACCTCGCCGTGTTGGGATTGATCGATCCCCAAATGCTCTAGCTATCAATTTCCTGAAAACTATACAGGGAAGCTGTTGACTATTTTGTAACTAATTTGACTGGGTGCTGTTGCTGCCTATGGCAGCAACAGCGCCCAGTCAAATTAGTTTCAAAATATTCAACAGAATATTTACTAAATAGTAAAAGCAAACAATTTGTACAACAACGCATAGACAGTCTTCAAATATGCGTTCGTGACGTACTTATCGACATCATTCATGACGCCATTCATTATGATGTCATTGTACACATCACGCAGTTCATTATGACGTAATATGGTGGGTGGGTACTCTGCAAAGGTGAATTTCCAGAAAACTATACAGGTAAGCTGCTGAATATTTTGAAACTAATTTCACTGGGTGCTGTTGCTGCCTGCCAGCATGTTTATTAAATAGTAGAGAGATATACTTCTTACAACGTGTCGGACTATTACGAGTTAAAGACGGTCCAGTATAGAATCATTATGACGTAATGATTATGATGTCATCCTCCACGCCGCTTAGCTCATTATGACGTCATATAACGCCATTACTCTGGAAAGGTCCATTACAGTTTTCCCTGAATTAATTCTAAAGCTCTAACTTGTTGGTCGCTCATCAACATCGTTTTCAAAATGGGCATCAGTCTACATTCCATCTGTTGTTACTCAGTTTTGACAGTAACATGACATGGATTAAAGAGAATACAACTTCTTCTCGTTAAGAATATAGGCTACATTGTACATTGTACATTGTCTTAATCACCGGCCACACCAATACGACGATGCCCGATCCGACACAACTCAACGGTCATGTGAAATGGTACACTGTCGTAGTTGGTTGTTCGTTTCCTACTTCACCCGGCCACACCGCCACGACGTGACACGACAGTTGTTGGAAAATAAATGCTTGCAAATACGTTGCTGAATAAACATCGCATAAACGTATTCTTCTTTGTGTGGAATTGTATGAAGTACTATATTATATAATGCTAGTGGACCATACAAAACATTTCGATAATCATTTTAGCTAAAGTTGTTGATGCCTATGCCAGCATCAACGTTCACTGTACATAGTCTAATTGTTTATTTCTTGAATTACCAAATATTTTGAGAACACCTTACTGAAATTTGTTGTTGCTTATGGCAGTATCATATTGCAGTCAAATTGTTCTAGCAATACTTCGATACTGAAACAGTCGTCAATCACCTTCACATTCCGATCAATAATTTCTTTCGCTAATAACTAACCTCTGCGAGGCACGTGACTTGAGGCTGTTCTTTTTTTGGCTAATGACGGTAACTACAGTCGGACTTTGTCGTGAACGCGGCCACACGTCAGGGAACGACTACGCCCAATTACAACCAACTACAATCGAACATGCTCAATCTGGCCCAGTCTACGCCACGGCGCAACTTGATACAACTGCCATGCCACACCATCACGATTATGAAATGCCGCTGAGTTGTGTCGGGTCGGGCGGGCATCGTTGTATTGGTGTGGCCCGGGATATAGTATTACCTAATAAAAATAATAATAAATGAACCGAAGTAACAGATTCATAACGCGGTACGCTCCATGCACTCCAAGGCGTCATTTTAGATGGACTCAGTATATAGTCAATAGATAGTGATCCGAGATAACGGATGTTCATGCCATAAAGCCGATAGACATTCCAAGGGCATTTCGATGCGCATTTACACGCACCAACATGTCACCGACATGTGCACGCGCATGACACCGATATAGCTTTCATAAGGTGCAGCTATTTTAGTTGTTATAATGTTAGAAGGGCCAGGTTAAACAAGTCAAGTCGACCTATGAAAGATTATATGTAAATGTACAATGGTTTCACAACCTATATCTAGTCACTTTCTTCAGGAAATCTAGGTGATGAGTTCTCAGAGCATTTATTTTTCAAAATTTTCCGTGGGATAACTACGTACGGTATACTGCAATTTGCGAAAGGCCAACTTGTATGATGACAATAGCCAGCCCTTGTTAACTCCATGCGTATACGAAGTTAATGACGCACTAACAAGGTACGGCAACTTCCTCCAGTCATAATATAGAGATAACAAGGTGATAACGGCTTTGCCTTTGACACATTATCACGCGTATAAGCACGTACAGATCGGCAGTCGTCATCTTTAGATAATTAGCATTTCTAAACCATGTAAACGATGCCACTTAACACAGCGCGGTATCTATTTCGATATGCGTACAGGTAACTGGTTTCCTGTTAGTCCGCGCGTTAACCATTCTCAACTGAATTGCTAGTTCCGTGAGGACTACATCCCGTCTATGCTTTGCGAACCAGTATATTCCCTTATCAACGTTAGTTCAATGTAAGATCTGTATTATTATCTGTTGCGCGCTAATCCGTTGAGATTTATTACACGGTCAAAGGAGCCTCTCTGAAAATAATTTGGCTGGGAGCCATTGACGACTATCGCAGCAACGATAACAAGTCACCTATTTTTCAAGCCAATGTGGAATAAGTCTTTATAATTACCACGGAGCTGCTTCCATTCCATCTATGTACAGAAGAGGAGTTGACTTGTTGATAAATGTGTCTGAGAATGCAAAATAGCACCATTAGACATTGTGATTGGCCATGTAATCACGCAGTACACGGCCAGAGGCACCGCGATAAACACATATCCCACACTGTACAGCCAGACAGACTACTGAAGAGTGTGAGTGTACCTCTGGCACGCAAGTGTATGACGTCATATCAATTACGCCATGCGTAGGCTGACGTCACAATTAAAATGTGTACAAATGTACTAATGGAAAGTCCGGTGGATTTACTATTTTATAAAGATCATATTGAATATTTTGAAACTAATTTGACTGAGCGCTGCCATAGGCAGTTTGAAAATATTCAACAGCTTACCTGTAGAGTTACTTTGAAAATGAGAGTTTGATACTTCATGGTTCAGGATTCAAACTATATAAATCGATGGAAACACGCAAAATGTGGGCGGAGTTTAGTTAGAAAGTGGCGGGCCATAGCTAAAAATGGATCCTTCTGTTATTCTCCCTCTGTTTTTATTTTTAGGAAATCAGAGGTACTTTATGAATCTAGTGCAAAAGCACTAGAAAACAAAACCCGCAGCCATATAGGCGGTGTCTGGAAAAATCCCCAGACTAGCTACCAAAAGAGTGTAAAAAATTACACACTTAATGGCTGACTATAAAACTGTTCTCCTATTGCATAAGACACCCTAAGACCATTACCCTATAAGCCCGGTCTAACGCCCATCTGCGTATGCAACAAAAGAACTTATTTGCAGAGTTATCAATGTGATTCCAGCACATACTTCAACAACAATTTAACGAAACCTTATTGACCACGAAAAACCTCTCACCATTACCATATATTGTCCATTTAAACACACATCAAAAGCTGCCCAGTCATCCAGCCGCACGCACCTTAACCCACATCCACCAGCGCCTAGTCAAGCAAGCACAGCACACACGCGCACTCCACAAGTACAACCACACGCACTTACATATGCCCCTCCAGACTTTTCTTATATCATCGTAGTTATTAGGCTATTGTGACGCTACAATGTCATTATTTTATCCCGGTAATGTGATGAATTAACCAGGAGCAATATCATACGATATTATCCTTTGGGATCGAAAAATATAACACATATTTTGTTGAATATTTGTAATTAATTTGGCTGGAACCCGGTGGTGCTATCGATGATAGCATTAGATCCCTTTCAAATTAACGTCCAAATATTCAACAGCTTACTTGTATAGTTAAAGCGATGCCAATCTCATCTCAAATGTTGTATTGTACCGTTAGAATATGGTCTATAGATTCCATATCATTCATATCCTGTCACATTCCCTGATCTGTATCGCAATTATTTGTTATGTAATATCGAGTAAACGTTGAACAGTGATCGACACCATTTTTTCTCCCCAAGCTATTGTGTGTGATGTCATGTCAGCTCCAAAGCATCACATTCTTTATTATGTAATGCTCATCCCATTGAATATTTTGAAAATAATTTGACTGGAGTTGTTGCTGCAGCAGCAACTTCCAATCAAATTGGTTTCAAAATATTCAACAGCTTACTTGTAGGATTGCTTTTATACCACATTGCCAAACTATAGCTGGAGCCTCTATGACTGAGCGTATATACCGAGGCAGACACACTAGGATTTTTCTGATTGGTTGAAAAGTAAATCATGACAGCCATCATAAGGTGTAGCAATATACCAACATTTAACTACTAAATCCTGAATATCTTTCCTTAGCGGCGTGATGAAAAGCTTAAAATTACCTGGATAGTTTATGACCGGCGTGTTAGATCACCTGAATAGCTATCAAGAGATGCGATTAGTTATCCTTTAACTTGAAATTGAGATTCTTGGAATTCACGGTTAAGATGGTTGACGTGGGCTTACACATTTACCGCGGGGTTTTGGCCTATTAGTTAGAGCTTTGTATGTTTTCAAGTATATAGGCGTAGAGAAAGCTTCCCTCAGTCCCTTGCCTAGTTTATAATTATTTTCTACTTTCTTTGAGCCTACGCTTGTTTTTTGCTGATATATAGGACAATACAATTAGTGTGTTAAGCTGCAAAAAGAACGTAGTCTTGGCAGTACATTTGTATTCATAAGTATGGCGTGTGTACAAGAAATCTGTATTAAGGCTGGTAGTATCATAATTAGCTATTCCCCACACATCTCTATCTAAGTTCCACCGACGCTTTGCCAGTATTGGGATCTAACCCTGAAGTCCCTGAGTCTCAATTTCCAGAAAAGTATTCAGGTAAGTCGTTGAATATTTTGAAACCAATTTGACTTGGTGCTGTTGCTGCCTATCGCAGTAACATCGCCCTGTTAAATTAGTTTCAAAATGTTCAACAGAATGTTTATAAAATAGTAAAGACATACAATTCGTACAACTGACGGACTTTTATTGGGTCCTGAATGACTTAGCTTATGATTCATTACGTAGTTGATTGTGACGTCAACTTATATGTGACGTAGTTCATTATGACTTCACATATTTGACTGACAGATTGAATTCCTTCTTGGATCTTGGAATTGAAGGAAGTAATTGCTTAAAACAGGTGGTATCATAATGCATGTGACCCGCATAGTAGATGTGTCCGTACATGGAAATGCATCTAAGTATACTAGCATAAACGCTTATCAATACATCGCATAAATAATGAAAGGAAAGACGTGTATGTTTACTTGTTAGACCAATGCCAAGATGGCAGACATACTCTGGGAAGCAATTCAAACTCTGACCGCGATATTTCCGCTGGTGGGCGGCGGGCGGTTGGACCTGCGGGTGGTTGGCTGTTGGGAGGTTTTGTGGGAATGTGGATGGACGGGCGGGCGAAAGGATGGGATGAGGGGAAAAAAGAGGGACGGACATATGGGCAGATGGGCGGATGGATTGACGGATGAATGGACGGATGTACGGGCGGATGGATGGATAACTGATGGATGGATGAACTGAAAGATGGACGAATATGTTGAAAAATAGTTTGGCAAATATTATCTACGGTTACATGTTTATTAAATTTGTATTCCATTGTACCCCCTCTTAAATTTGCTATGGCTGCTTTAGAAGAAAGATAATGAGACCTCTGAGCTAAAAGGGACAGGCACATTAGATAGTAAAGCACAATTGATCTGAAGGTATATTCATTATTTTCTAACGTAAACATTCCAGGCGGAATTTTGTTTATGAACAATGCGCTCTCACTGACAATGATTTCCCCATAGGTCGCTCTTATAACGTTTTGCCTGATAATGCATATCCATTGCATTCGTTGTGTTATATCTACTTTTAGCTTGTCCTGTTTCGCTTAATAACCTGCATTTCAACATATAGATTAACAGGCCTTGATCGAGCTAAGAGCTTTGACCAACATGTTCCCTTAGTTTCTGACTTCAAACCTGTCAATCATTGACATATGGTACCATAACCTAGGCCCATGTAATAGAACAATGAGAGTAATAATAGCACGTTACTTACCTTTTTAAATGACATATGTCCCTAGAGCTCTAAATGTATCAGGCTCTACATCCTTGACCCCATACTTTCATCAGAATATCCTGCCAAAGAACAATAGTTCGGCGTAGATCGCCTGGTAATGTATATAATCACGCCGGTTGGCTGACATTGGTGTAATATTATGATTACTGTATTCTGCGGCTGAAGTAGTAGAACCAGCTGCAATCACCCCTTCTACGCCCTTTTCTACCGTGTATTGTCAGCAGCCCCAATTTTTAGCTTCCTCAGGTCCATTCTTGATTTGAATTACCGAGTCCTGCGTTCTTGAGGTCACCTCGTAGCACGCTTAACAGATTTATACAATCACGTCCTCTCCTGGCTTTGTGTGTGTTGTCTCCCTGTAGGGCGAATCCCAAGGCTCTGTGTGCTAGGGTGGCCTCTGGTACCCTTAACACATGGCCGAACATGGACTATCTTTGCTGAACGACTTTTACGGACAGCGGCGATGTATTACACCCAGTAAGACCCAAAGATAAACTGACCACAGATGAACGCTCTGGAGTCATCTACAAGATCGAATGTGACCAATGTGACGGGACATACATAGGCGAAACCAAAATGCCTCTCAGCACCAGAGTCAAAGAACATCTTAAAATCAATTCCAACTCAGCTGTGGCAGAACATACAGAATCCATTGGCCAAGTCATCCCCGCCAGCAGGGCCTCGGTCATCAACATTGAGACCAACCTATTCAAACGGAAGGTTAAGGAGGCCATAGAAATCTACAAGCATCAACCAACCATGAACAGAGAGGAGGGCTACTGTATACCGGCAGTCTACCAGTCCATGCTGTCACGTGTCTCCACAAGAACTGACCCGAGTGACGTTGCCAGCGACCGTCAGTTAGTGCTGGAGAAGTGACCGAGATGGTCACGAAAGCTATACTCAAACAATTTCTACATCCCGGAGAGGTAACTAATTTTTCCTTATTATGAATCATCCTGGGATCGGGACAAACATTTACGGAAATATGTATATAACTAGTTGACTCTCAGTTCTCGGTGTGATTATTCTTATATGAGAAACCAATACATGTATATAATGACAGTATCAATAACCTCGAATGCTTATCTCATAAGCAGTCTATGTCTGACATACTGGACCTTTCCAGAGTAATGACGTCATATGACGTCATAATCAGCTAAGAGGCGTGTAGGATGAGGTCATAATCATTACGTCATAAATTATTCTATATTGCCCGTCTTTAACACTTAATAGTCCGACACGTTGTAAGAATTGTATGCATCTACTATGTAATAGACATGCCATAGGCAGCAACAGCACCCAGTCAATTAGTTTCAAAATATTCAACGGCTTGCCTGCATAGTTTTCTGGAAATTGAGAGTCAGAGAGTACAGGGATCGATCGATCTCAACACGAGCGGGGTGTGGGTGTAGCCTAGCTAAAGATGGGCAGGGCATAGCTAAAATGGAAAGGTCCATTAGAGACAGCTAATTAGAAGTAACCATGTAAATAGATAAAGTTAATCGTTTACATTTTATTATATCCAACACCGTTATAGTAATCACAAACACGTCTGATAATGGTCCTTTCCAGTTTTCGCTATGCCCCGCCCACCTCTAGCTGGGATCCATTAGTTTGCCAAAATAAGTATAGATAAATTAATAATATAGAGAGAATAATGGGTGTATAGTTATATACATGCTATCGTACCCAGGTTAAAGGTGCATATTCTCAGCAGAATGGCTGCTAATACACCTATTTAAATGGTTTACTTTTAGATGCTTAAACTGTGAGCCTAGATGTAATGAAACGAAATAAATCTTAACATGATGCTTTCATTACGTATAAATTAATATAATGTTTTTATGTTGTGAATTTAATTAGGGACTAATAACCTCTATTTCAATTTCATAACTTAAAAGATTATATTAATTTATATGGAATGGAACCATTATATGTTAAGATTTATTTTGTTTTATTACATCTAGTCACACAATTTAAGCCTCTAAAAGTATACAATTTTAGCAGTTTTATGTTCATCATTCTAATGAGAATATGCGCATTTAACCCTTCTAGGAATAGCAGGCGAGGGGTAACACATTCCATTCATTGTTATAAATATGCTGATGCTTATATTGAACATAAATTGACTGTACTGTGAAGCTGTTTCTGCTTATGGCAACAATAGCTTGCAACCAAATTACGTTGAAAATGAGCAGCAATTTACCTATACGGTTGATCTGCCATTCAGCTATTGGACATGATTGCAGAGTTGACAGCTATATAGTGAGCATCAGCTATACATACATACATACAGACTGAGAAAGAGATAGACGTAGCACATCGGTAAATGATGATAAACCATTTCATAGCAATATCGGACAAGACCATGGTCTTGAGAAACATCGACCTGCAGGGCGCCAACAGAAGTCTATTTTTGATAATTTATCACTGGAACAATACTCGAGGCAGCCATTCAAGTGTTATATTATAAAAAATAGTCTTCTTCGCCTACACATGGACATTTATTAAGCAATTATTTTGATATCTTGACCTCCATCTAGCCGTTTTAAAGAGTTAATAAAACAAAGCTGACTGTTGTACATCAACATTCCAGCAAACCGAACAAAGCATAGTATATTGATAATGTAAGTACACCGTTAACAGATGTCGCTGCTAACGATGGCAAACCATTCAGCTATCGAGTATGCATTAAGTCAGACTGAAGGAGAACGCATCTAGAAGCACAGCATCTGTCAGCGCCAACTTTAATTGGGATTCGTACTGGATCCAAATGAAAGCAAATTCCGTTTACCAAATATATGTATTCCTGTTCCCGAACTTATATTTATGCTTGCAACATTTTCAACGATGTTGATATTCGTGCCATTTTCACGTCCGTTCAGTTCATTTGCGAAATCATGGCCGTTCATTGATGCACCCAGGTTTCCCTAGTAAAAGTACCCAGCATCTGTAATTGCCATCCTTTTCCCGAAACACTATCCGCCTTGTTTGGAAATTAGGCCAAATATGCTCGTTAAACAGTCGGCATCTCGCTTAAGGAATCCAAACACATGGTAATTTACCACTGGGACATCAATTATATTGCCTAATGGCCCGAATCCTTTTAATCAGAATCCATTTCTCGTATTTATCTAAATATTTATCCTGATATACTACCAAAAGTTATTAAGATGTCGTACAGCCGGGCAATCACAGGCCCGTTTTTACTTTGAATACGGTGTTCCTGAAATTTGTTTCTGTAAAGGGCAGCAGCAACTTACACCGACGTTGATTACATAGTGAACACCGTGCGAGAAAATGTTCTGAATAGAGCCGATGATAACTGTGCCTCAAACGAAGATACCTGATTATATGATATAAATGGCATAATATAGGAGTGCATTCTTTATGGTATGTGAAGATAGCGCGTTAACTCATCTTGCGTCGACTTTACGCGTTCAAGCCTACCAAAACAGCATCTGCTGTGGTCTTGAGGAATGTACAATTATAGACCAAGAGAAAACTTTTAAATGCAAATTTAGAGAGACTATTTTTTCTGCTAACTGTTCTTCGTACATAAGATTATGTGCTGTATCTTATCTTGATTCAGATGAAATTGTATTGTCTGGTATGAATAACATAGTGTTCGAGTCCCTACACAATTTAAACAATTTTTATTTTCAAGTCTTTTGCAGTGACTATGCAACTTTTAGACGCATTTCTCTTTATCACTATATTCTAGAGGAAGTCACTACACCAATGGCTACTCATGACACACGAATCTCTTTTATCTCGATCTTGGATCGAAGGCGATCTCGCGAGACAAGAATGCAATTCCTTTGACACATTGCGCATGGTGATTTAGTTGGTAAAACGTCCACGCACGTTGACGATCCCATAAATCATACGGGAGAATAAAACTACCAACAATTTCCGACAATAATTAACATTTGCAATCGCAGCTTACACTATATACTCACCAAATACATTGTATGTTATCTGTTCTATGCATTCTACCTGCTTGCATTCTTTAAATTTTCTAATACAAAATATCTATGCGAACATAACAAGTAGACTCCTGAATAAGACCATGCCAAATTAGGTTCAAAAGATGAAGTACACGCAATATACCAAAGCAATCCAATAACAATAGTCTTGGGCATCCGCAGAAAATTATCTAGAGGGAGGCAAATGTATGCGTGTGCCCAACACTGGCGTCTGGGGGCCCACGTTTTTGAAATATTGGGAGCATAGCTTTCTAGTCCTTCTGGAAGCTATGGATTCGTAAATCAAAGATGCCCTTGACAAAAAGACTACGTTTTATGCAATGCAACTTGCGTATCCTTAGCGCTGTATAGCTGTAAGGACTGGGCAGCTCCAAAGGCAGCTGTAGACAAACTTGGTGCCTGCCACCGAAAGCTCCTATGCATGATGTGATAAGTGATGACTGGACACCGAAGACCAGACAGCATAATTTCCAATGATGCACTATACATGATGTATAATATATCGCCACTTTCTGTAAATGTTGCCAACACAGATGGTCCATGTTTAGCTATGTGCTAAGGATGCCAGTAAACACACCAGCACAGAGAGCCTTGGAATTCGCCCCACTGGGAGCCAGCAAATATAAAGACAGGCGAGGACGTCATTCCATAAATCTGCTAGCCATGCTATGAGGTAACATCAAAAGAGCAGGACTCGGTAGACTCAAATCAAGAATGGACCTGAGGAAGCTAAGGATTTAGGCTGAGGACAAGACACAATGGGCAAAAGCGAAGGTGGACTGATTGCAGCTGTAGGATGTTTCAACTACTACAGCCACAGAATACAGTAATTATAATACTTTAGGCAATATATTAAATAAATGTTGATTGGCTGACTAATTCCTATGCAGAGCTGGCAAGGGTTGAGAATTACAGATAGACATGTGTTATTATAAAAAAACAAAGCCACAAACGCTACATAGGCTAAAATCTTTCACCTCACTTTATGCCCCTGAATATAATGGGGGAAAAGCCTGCCATCACTTTCAATAACAATTTTATGGAAGTTAGAATCCAATTGCATAAAAATCAAACTTGACAAAAATGCTTCTGGATCCATGTTGTTTTGAGATTGCTGATTGTCAAAGCTTTGAACGATTGTTTTATTATTTATAATAATCCAAACGAAGTAGGCAAACATTATTTCATCTCTATTGTGACTTATATCGAGGAAGTGCTATGATTGGCACGACGCAAGGTTGCTTAGTGTTGAACGTGCTAATGAGGTATGGTATTAATGTCGATAATATCAGCATTGATAAAGAGTTAGCGTACGGTAAATACATCCTTATTCATAGTAAATAAATTGCTAATTTAATACACATAGTTCGTTTAGCAAAGTAATCACGGCGATAATAACTAGAACAGCGATAAGAACTAGAACGCTGGTGAGCAATACCACTCTAGTGTATTAGTTGTAAATCACAGATTTCATATTTGGCGTTTTAGCACATGTAAGGGACACCGTTATAAACTTACAATGGATGTAGCGAGTTACTATTGCCTTTGCTAGCAATAACGATGCTCATCATTAATCTAGGTTAGTGCTTCATTTTGATGGGCAGTAGACCTAGGATCATATCAGTTTCAGGCTCTACATTGGAAACCATTTTCAAATAAAACGTCGAAACACAGCAACCAGTTTTAACTTAAACGGCATGACCAACAGTGATAATTCAAATAATTCTTGCGTTGACGAACGTCGAATTTGAAAGGGCATTGGAGCTGCCCAGCTTTCGTTGTCGTAGAGCATTACTGAGACGCAGGTATCATTGTAAAGATACATTGGAGGTTTAAAGCTTGTTTGAATTTCAGAGGAGCAAGCCGAAGATTGTGTTCGGCCTCCACGTGTCCAAACCCCAGTTTAAGGTATCTTTATCATTCGTTTCCTTTGTGTCGGATAGGTATACATTATGTGCGAAATTGGCCATGTGCTTCATTCCTGTAGGAGTTCGTTGCTTTGAGTTGTTTGAAAGCTATTGGTAACAGTTCATTAATTATATAAGAAAACCCTTTTCTTCCAATCACCATTTGCATATTCCATCTCAAGTGGCATATCTACCTTGACATTTTAGGATGTCGTCTTGTTGAATGTTCTCAATTATATGTTAGAGCTACAGTCACGAATCGGATGACTAACCAAAGTTATCTGTAGTTAACTAGACACCAGCGAACATGAAATAGTTAGCTACCTAGTCAACCATAGTCGACAGGGCACCCGATCTCGGCCCGCGAAATTTGTGTAAATTTCAAAATAGCGGATACCTTACATTTGCCACGAATTAATGCATATAACAGTGTAAATACGTCACTAACTAACATAGGTTTCATCAAATTATACTTCCTAGTGTATGTCAACAATCTCAAGACCCAGTTTCTTCCCACTTTACGTGGTATGAACGCTTTTATATGTCTTTGTGGACAAAAATAACCCATTTTCGAAGGCCGTCAAAACCTATTTGGGTTAACGTTTCACGAAAGAAAGTTTCATGGTTTGTAAATGTATCCAAATATTGCATGGCCATTCTGCACTTATGATTTTCCTTAAACTTGTGCATACCACTTTGATGAATTAAACACTTGCACCTTTATTGGCATGCTCGTTTACATTCATAATGGAGCAATTTAATAACAGGCCTTCCTACCCTTAGAAATGGTTGTCCATTTTGGATTACATACATGCCCATACGGCTCCAGCCCCAATCCGCGTGATCTTGAATCCTGGGTTGCTGAGGTAGCTGTCATATCTAGCTCGCAAAGCACATCTCTTAACATACTCCATTAAAACCGCCCTCGTTTGGAGAAAGGATATGCCACATTTGGCAAGTTGTGATTGCTGTGCCACAGTCACTCCAAGGGTCTCAGACGTTTTTGGAATACATTAGAATAAGACATCTTTCTGGGTTGTCATAATATTTGCCGGAGTTAAAATCTGGGCATGCCAATAGCTATTAAAATGCATCCGCGACTTGTGGAAAGACTTCACAATGTACCACACCCCATCAAGCGTGAAAAACGAGTAGACCCGTTGCTTTATTCAGATCTAATACCTGATGCAATGGAATGAGTGATAGCCAGGACAACCACATCTATATCAACGGACGGGAAGATGGATTAACTGATGAATGGCTAGATGGTTCGTAGACTTCGCAAATTAAGCAGCATCGCATGCGCTCATTTTCGGCGTTATGGCGGTTGGACGCTAAAGTGAATTTTGTTCTCGATTTGAGCAAAGATTATTGAAATTGTGGCATACATTTTTTTAGATTGGAGCGGATATTATTGAGATACGATCATATATTGTTTATGAGTGCAACAGATATTGTTGAGATTGTATTTTCTTTGATTGTTACAAAACTTGTTCAGGATTGGAACATATATGGTTTGACATGGGACCATATGTTGTGAGGTCGGAGTAAATATCATTGGAGCTTGGTACTTGCGCTGGTTGTGATTGATACATCGCAGTGTTGATATTCAAAGATATTTTTAAAACGTTGTGGGTATTATTTAAGAGGGGATCAGGTACGGTTTGAGACTAGGGATTATAACCTCAGGGATTTGAGTGACAGCCCGAATACCTATATTCTGCGTTGTTCATTTGTGGTGTTCCTATGTCTATTATGGACCACAATTGGTCAGCAAATGAAGACTATATATAACATGAAGTCGATTTATAATACAATATAAACTCCAGTTTCAGATAATACCCACTCATGCCTACATATTTATGTGACAATAGTAGACTATATATCATCCAGTATGAAACAATCTATGCTTCAATCTCAAACATTATATGGTCCAGTCTCAACCAATTCCTGTGCTAATCCCAAACGATAAATGGGCTTCCGGGGGTGTTCAGTTAGGATAGTTTTGTTATCTGTCATTCAACTGTAAATGTGCAGTTTTATCAGACTCACTATTATGTATCATACGTATAATTATATAATATAATATCACCAGGTAATTAAATATAGTATAGTAACATGAATGTATTCATTCTTGTTACAGCATGAGACGTTTACTTTTTGATATAATTGTATGGGAGACGCGGTTATAACGCCTGTCTTATCGCGCTCCCTCTAAGACAAAAAATAAATTATGTTTAAACCAAACGATAAATGATCCAGTCACAAACAATGTGTCTGGTAATCGCAAGTCATATCTGCTAGAATCTCAAGAAATATCTGAGCCAATCTGAATCAATATCTGCATCCATCTCAAGCAATATGTGCTTCGATTGCAAAACTTATTTGAATTTGTCACACGATCTATCTGTGTCAATTGCAAAAGAAATTTCAATTATCGCTCTTAAAATATCTGAACTATGATCTCAACCGATATATGAAGATAATCAGTTTTGTGATCACTTTTAATAGCAATATCAGCTGTGCTATTCCATCTGTGTTTCTGGCTTTTAGGAAATGTGTTTCAAGTTAGTGTGTATATTATTGATTTGACACTTAAAATACATTGAAAATAATGGAACTTTCCAGTTTTAGCTATTTTCCGCCCAGCTCTATCTACGCTCCACCCACACATCGCCGTGTTGGGATTGATCGATCCCCGAAAGCCCTACCTATAAATTTCCTGAAAACTATACAGGTATACTGTTGAATATTTTGTAACTAAATTGACGTGGTGTTGTTGCTGCCTATAGCAGCAAATGCGCCCAGTGAAATTAGTTCAAAATATTCAACATAATATTTATTAAATAGTAGATACATACAATTCGTACAACAACGCATAGTCCGTCTTCAAATATGGGTTCGTGACGTACTTATAGACGGCATTCATGACGTCATTCATTGTGATGTCATTCTACACGTCCCGTAGTTGATTATGCCGTCATATGATGGGTTGGTAAAGTGAAAAGGTCTATTGCATCACACTCAGTAAGAAAGTTATGAAATCAGAACATTAACATGCCGCGCTGATGGAAACAATGGCTGCAATTATGGTGGTAACTGTGTGTGCACATCGGATGAGCTTGCCCTCATGCTCTGATCTTTGCGTCCCCATAGGGAACTGCGGATGTAGTTCTCACATAGCCAGCCTTTTGGGTCCCACGTACACATAGTACCTTGTCCTTGTTGTCATTGTTCCGCTGGATCAGTGTATTGTTCAGGTGACGCTGATTCTTTTTGCTACTCTTGTCATATCTATATAGTAAGTACCAACACATCATTCTATTCTATTTTACTACCGGTATACAATATCACGATTAAAAGGAGCAAAACCAAAGTAGCGTGGTCTAAGATAACTTACAGCATTACACATTGTTCGATTGAAATGAAAAGGTGTTTGTAGCGTGACAACGTGTTGTATTACCAATACGATATGCATCGCTATTCCGTAAAGACAAGATCATTTCCATTTCCGAGACTGTGTGGCCGGTGAACAGATTTCTTTTCAGCTGTAGTAATACCATCAACACACAAAGGGAAGGCCGGAGGATTGTTGTCAATGACAGCTGTCATTGAATCCATGCCATTTACTTGGCGAAATTGTCTTCCGGGGAATACAATATGCTGAGTAAAGACATAGATGGCCTTATTTCTCCACCATATACCGTTACAGCCGTTATATGTGACAGTTGCGAATGTATTAGGTTTGCTGTAGCGATGTGGTATTTAACTAAGATGAGATTAGTCTTTAGATCTCTTTAAGGGTGTGTTATGCTAATGATAAGTGCGATACTGAGCTTTGCGTAAAGTACAGACAATTATCGTACTGCCGCGAGTAGGTATTTCTTATGGTCTGTTCATAACAACACTTACAGGTCAATGGCGCGCGGTAAGGTGGGCTTGGGAAATGCGGTACTTTGTTTGCGAGAAAACGTTGCTCACAGCCGTTCATATTTTGCCAAGACCGCATTGGTTGTCTCTGATATGGCGAGTTCTACTTGATTAGTACCAACATCATGTATCAGTGCACAGTCTTAACACAGTAATTCGTAAATTATTATACGCAGTGATAGTGACTGTTGCGGATTGGTATGTAGACTGCTTTTGACATAGGCAGCTAACATTCTAATGTGATGAATTCAATTCATCAGTCAATCGCATAACGTTTTAATCAACTACGTGACGTATGGCTGACGTCATAATCAAGGACCCCATACATGACGCGATTTAGTCCGTCACAAACGCTTAATAGTTCCTCAAGGTGTACGAATTGTATCTCTTTGCGATTTAATAAACATTTTGTTGAATAATTTTAAAACTAATTTGACTGGGCCTAGTCAAATTAGTTTCGAAATATTCAACAGTGTACTTGTATATTTGACTGGAAATCGAGATACAGAGAGTGCAGAGATCGATTTATCCCAACACCGGCAAAGCGTTGGCGGAGCGTAGCTAGAGATGGGTGGGGTATACCTAAAATGGATTCCCTCAATTGGAATAACCTAACTGAGACAGTTACTGTAAAGGTACGAGAGGATTTGAATGCTCAGCAGAGTGTAGGAAATATAAATGGAGATGACTTATTCTAAAGAACATAACTATTAATTACAATATATAATTGGAACTGTACAGTCCGAGGCCTGGCTTATTCCAGTGTCTATTAAATTCTCTGGAGAGGATTATGAACCCTTCACTCAGTCTCTTTCGCCAGTACCGTCTGGGTAGCTAACATCATCAAGGTTTGCGAACTGGCAACTGCATACAGTCAATGCCCCGCCCATCTCTTGCTAAGTTCCACCCACACCTCGCTCGTGTTGGGATCGATCGATCTCTGAACTCCCTGACTATAAATTTCCATAAAACAATACAGGTAAGCTATTGGATATTGTGGAACTAATTTGACTGGGCGCTGTTGCTGCAATTCAGCAAGTGCGTCCAGTCAAATTATTTTCGAACTATTCAACAGCATATTTATTAAATAATAGAGACATAAAATTCGTACACCGTGTCCGACTATTAAGATTTAAGACGGGACAAATAGAATCATTTATGACGTCATGATTATGACGTCATCCTACAGGCCGATTAGCTGATTATGATGTGATATGACGTCAGAGCATCGATGGATACTCTGGATAGGTAAATTCAGTTTCAGTGAAAAGTGTTTTAGCTCTGATAAACCAGCGATACTGGACGACAGCCATTTGGAATATCTGAATGAATATCTACTAAGTCAACTGTCTGAAAATCGCCAGATTTCTCCATATGACCAGTGCTATTAACCAAATATTGAACGTCTCAGCGTTTGCCAAGAGTCAATGGCATAGCGTAGGCTTCTGACTTGGTTCATGTCTATGTTTGCTGCAACCACTGTTGGGGATTTATCGAAACATCTACACAACTCAATGGTTAGACTTGTCATGGTGAACTATATCAATCACAAATGCAAACAGTTCTTATCAGCAGACCACCTTTCTAAGTTACTAACTGTTTGAAGACCTCTCGTCGTTTAAATCCGGAGAATACTGTCACACATCATCAACGTGTAAACAAATTATATTGAGAAAAGGGTTGTACTATTTACGCGTCCACTAAAGAGTAGTGTAACCATTTGGACAACGGCTAAGTGAGTTCGGTTTGGTTACGAAACTGTAATGGGCCTTTCCATTTTAGCTATGCCCCGCCCATCTCTAGCTAAACTCCACTCACACCTCGATCGTGTTGGGACCGATCGCTCTCTGAACTTCCTGACTATTAATTTCCAGAGAACTATACGGGTAGGCTGTTGAATATGTTGAAACTAATTTGACTGGGTGATGTTGCCAAATTAGTTTCAAAATATTCAACAACGTGTTTATTAAATAGTACGGACATACAATTCCTACAACGTGTCAGAGACTACTAAGAGTTAGAGACGCACAGAATCATTTATGACGTAATGATTATGACGTCATCATACGCGTCGCTTAGCTGATTATGACGCCATATGACGTCATACTCTGCGAAGGTCCATTGAACAAGGGTTTTGCAACTTCGTTAGGGCTACTAACCTGTAAATGTGTAATCGTCTGTCAATGATTTGGCGGATTCAAGTGTAATCACTTGACCGTAAACAGACTATGTGTATACACTGGTCAGAGACCTAGAATACTCTCACTAGACAATAACCATAATAGTTTTAACTACTATTATCAGATTTAGGATCCGATGACAGCTGTTACATTACAGTCTTTGATACGCGAGAAAGGTCTCACATACCATGCCGGTCGATATATAACCAGTACGCTCGCTGATCAGTGCCGGCCTAGAAGATGTTACAGGACGAAGCTGAAGAGACACGGGTTCAGCCATATCGCATTATGCCTATGGTGGTCCGCCAAAAATTGGGAAGGCATTTGATCTTGCTATTAATTAATTCGTAGCATCCAAATAGAGGGTCCCATTTCTAGCTTTGTGACGCCCATTTCTAGATAAGCTCCTCCTGTGCTTTGCGCGTTTTGTGATCGATGTATATACTTTGAATCCCGAATTTCCAGAATCCACACATTCAAGGAAACTAAACAGGTAACCTGTTGAATATTTTGAAATAATTTGACCGGGTGCTGTTAATGATTATTCAAATTAGTTTCAAAATATGCAAAAAAATGTTTATTAAATAGTAAAAGCATATAATTCTTACAGTTGCCGGACTCTGCAACGTTAAGGGCGGACCTAGATACACCATCCATTATGCATTTTGATTGCAATGTTAGCCGACATCTGATATACTTGATTATGACGTTATATACTTAAGTGGCAGGTCGGATCTATCCATTGCTGGTGCTTGGGCATTGCTATTCTGTCAGATGACTTCTACGACCTCCCGGAACCTCTCGTCATCATCCGCTCCTGGCTCTGGATAAGGACATAGCGGAAGTGTGGAGCTGCCAGGCTAGATCCCCGATCCCTGGTGCCCCGTTTTCTTCAATACTTCGTGGAGTACAATGGATTAAACTAATCCGGTTTTTTCAAGTATATAACGTCATAATGAATCACGTCACATCTAGGCCACAATGGGTATTGATTGACGTAACCAAGTCCTTCATAGACTAACATGAACTAACACGACCTGCGCAGGGGAGTCAGCAATATTGACTGGACAAACATACAGGAACTTCATACACTGGAAGCATGGAACCTTATTTACAACATCTTAACAACAATGCTAAATCAACACATCCCAAAAACAAACAAGTCGAGTAAACGGAAACATCTTACAATGCCACACACACCCTTAAAGCAAAGAACAAATTGTACATAAAATACAAGAAAACAAAGAGTTCTGATGATCATAACCAATATAAATTGCAAGGATTAATTCTACATCATGTATCAAACAAACCAAACGGTCATTTGAACGAAATATAGCAACAGAATGCAAGAAAAATCCCAAGTCCTTTTGGAAATTTATCAAAAGCAAAACAACTCTCAAAGAAACAGTAGGACAACTTAAATATTCAAACGATAATGTGTACACAAAAGATATAAAAAGGCATAATTTTTTACCATCTATTTTGCAAGCGTGTTTACAGAGGAGAACCTAAATACAATGCCAGAAAATATCCCCAATATCCCAAACACTGTTTTACCAGACATTTCTATAAACCCTGAGACCATTGAAGCCAAACTAAAAAAAACTTAAGTAAAAGCCACGGACCAGACGGCATACCCATAAGAATTTTGATTGAACTAGCAAAAGAGATCAGTGTACCCCTTAGCATCCTATTTAGCAAATCTTTAGAGGAAGCCGTAATACCTGAGATTTGGAAAATGGCTAATGTCTGTCCGATTTACAAGAAATGCCCAAAAAGTAATCCAAGCAACTAAAGACCCATCAGTCTAATTTGCTCACTTTGCAAACTTTTATAAACATTTGTATGTGATGCAATAATGAACCACATGGAAACAAACAACCTGTTCACCAGCTGCCAACATGGCTTCAGACATAACAGATCATGCAAAACACAGTTAGTGGAGTGCATGGAAACCATAACATCCAATCTAGATGAAAACACACCTATAGCCGCAATATACTTAGATTTTTCCAAAGCTTTCGATACAGTACCACACAAAAGGCTTCTAAAGTAAATTAGAATGTACGGTCTATGAGAGCAACTAATTAACTGGGCTGAAGCATTTCTAACCGAAATAAAACAGTGTGTAAAGATCAACGAAGCAACATCCGACTGGATAGCCGTCACTAGTGGCGTGCCTCAAGGCAGTGTTTTCGGACCTACACTTTTCCTTTTGTGCATAAACGATCTACCCAATTCTGTAACCTGCCCTTGTAAGTGTAGCTCGCGGGCTATTGTCGGGTCGTTCCGGTACAAAGTACCCGCCCATAGCACCACACGTGCACGACGAACGAGGGGGCTGGTTAGCTCTGAGTCTCGGGGTTCCAAATCCCATGGGACGTCGCTCCGTGAAATACATATACCAACTCCTAAGGCCAGTGGAACTCAATTGCTCTGGTGGGACCGTGCGACCATTGCCACTAAGATTAAACTGCATCCGCACAACGAGGGCACATAATATAAGCTATTATACCTTCATGAAACAAATGAAAAAGACTCCTGAGGTTACGAGAGGGATACAAGAATATGCCTTCAACGCCGACGTGGAGGAAAAGAGCTGGCAAAAAGGGCCACTCTTTTGTTCAACAAAAATGCAAGAGAAAAAGACCATCCTAGTGAAAAATATAATTAACGTGATGCATACTGGTTTACGTGAAGACGGCGCTAGCAACTCCCAGAGGATTCACAAATCCCCGCCTTATTTCATTCCAAGTTACTGCATTGGTAGGTGCCGCGTCTATTTTTGCGAGCCTTCTGCCATTCCTAACCTAGCATTTAAGTTTTAGAAACGAGAACTAGTTTAGGCTGCAAGTGGCAGAGATTCCTACCTATCATTAGACATAGCTATCCAACGGGCGCATATTCCCCGCTTCCCGTAGGTTACCTTAGAAAGCATCTACCTCCATGGACAGCGGCGTACATGTTACTTCACAACACATCTGAACTGGGTGAGACTCCAGATGCCTTGCTTCATGGCCACATAAAACATCACTGGACGATGGCTACATTTTACACAAGCAAATTTAATGACTGACATATCATTACGGTGTGCGTAAAGAGACGAATATCCACTGTGAGTGTCCTTCCCATACGGGCGTGGCAGATTCCAAGATCTTGCCCAGACAGCGCAGGGAGTTGGGTGGAGATGCGCGTCTCATCCGTCACCAATCTTATGGACTTAACTGTTGACCTGGCGTTAGGTTTATGTTCCAATATGCCCAATATGCACTGCAGGCCAGGAATAATATGTCCTATCATAATAATAATAATAATACCTACATGTTTTCACAGTGCTTTCCTTCCTTGGCAAAAGTGTCTAACTACTAAGTATCCAAAGATACAGTGGGAGATGTATGTAAACCCGCACTTTGGCTATCACTGCTCGAAAACCTCAGATAGTTTCCCAGAGTCAGATCAGTACAACGTGCGGGTGGGATATCCAAACAATTAGGAAGCCTTACGCTGAGACGCCCTATAGGTATTTGGCCAATTTTACACAACCTTGCTGGTGGGCGGGGCTATTTTACCACACAGCCGGAAAAGAGGCTTGCCCTATATGTCTCCTAACGAAGAAATTGTCCCTGTCCACTTTAACCTATCCTACCGAGTTAAATAGTCACGGTTATTCGATAGCATGCCGGGCTCAATATGTAGAGCATAGTCAGCGACCTCAGTGTAAAATTGTTGGTAGCGGGAATGAATGATGCGTATATTGTTGATGTATAGTATCTCCTAGCGTACTGCGGTCCAAAGTCTTACATAAATAAACAAAACATATGAACGGGATGGCTACTCGGCATATACATAACTAACCAAAACAATATCACAGTTTTTACAGTTTGATTAGATGAGGTAGAAGGTATATATAGGTCAATAACCTAATACGGTGCGGTTAGTTAAGCACCTACAGTAAGCAACGACATTATAGACAGTTTAATAAAGAAATAATAAATTGCTGTCCCAAGACCGGTGTGTTACCTGTTAGTCATCAGTACCTTATACGAACGTAAATTTATGACGATAAGACATAATATGTATAGTTACTTGAGTACCTAGTAGCTACTTGGACTGAACAGACTACTATGTTACTGAAATTGAGGTGCTACATACACGTAGCGCTAGTTGACACGTTCTCTGAAGATGGAAGTTTTCTGCATGCAGATCACCGCAGCTGGTTTCCCTAGATCGCTCTCCTCATGTTGATTCCAGGATGATACGGTACAAAATCAGGACCGTAACACAAAGCAATGAGTAATGTCTACTAGATCATCTCTATAACTAAATGAAGAATTAAACGGTGTGAAGAAAGTTAAACATAACCCATTAACAGATAGGGTTGCTATATATAATGTTTCTAAGCATGTACATTTGGAAGCATACGGTGCGGGGTACGTCACATAGCTCTTGCGGCACACCAGGAAAAGTCTACTTGGCTGTGGTCAAAAAGTTACAAAGGTGGCCGCACGACATGCAGTGCGGTGGTTTGAACTCCACTTCCGCGTGGTCGGCAGATCCGGCGAGTCATCCACCAAGAAACATCACTGCTCTACAGTATATAAAGTCTACATAATGGGTCCGAAGACCCTCCCACAGAAAGTTCCGCTTATTGGTTTCGAAAATGGGAACCATGATTTTAGTTTATTATTGCTCCCGGATGGCCGTCCGGGAGCATACAAAATTGATTAGTGCAGGTTAGCCGAGAACTGCTTTCCAGAGTGAGCTGAAATGAAAGCCATGCGGAACCGAGATGATGTGCTGTATCTATCAGTCGGTGTTCCGGTCCACTCATCAAGCTCCCACTCTTAGGGCAAGTCCTCGACTCTTGGCCTCCACGCCGACTATGCGCCTGCTCTTTGAATTTCACCCCCTTTTATACTCGCTGGGACGTCAGAGCTGGCTGCCTGAATCAAGCATAGATCACTGTACCAACCAATCAATGCGCTAGAACACTGTGACGTATTCACAATAATCTATGTATTACTCTATGTCTAGATGTGTAGGGTGACGTAGTATGTCACGTGTACACAAATCACTATCTATCTAGCTATATAGGCCTATATATACGCGATTGAGAAGTTATAGAAATATTTTGAGCACAATTTGACGGGGAGAATCGACGATAACTCGGCCATTTGTGAACCGATTTTAAAATGGTTTGAGGTTTTAAAAAGATCGTAAAATTCTGGTCCTGATCGGTACCAAGAACGACGAGAAAAAATAGAGTAAAGGTATTTACGAGTACCTAATCTGTACACTAGAGGTACACACTCGCCGCCATTCTTGACACGTGTGTCGTTGATGAAGCGTTCGAGCGCGCGTAAGCACACTATGCGTTCTAACGAACTTTTTTCACGATGAAATGCGTCTCGTATAGGTTTATACGCGCTTATTGCTCTACCCATGGGCATGTGCTTATGGGAACGATCCAAGGAAGGGTGGCCCGTACCTAGCTTGGCTGGGACGGCCAGTACCCGCCCGGTCGATCCGTGTTACATAAGATCTTTGCAGACAATACAAAACTCTTTGGTAACCATAACACCGTGAACCTTCAAGACAATATAGATAATGTATGTAATTGGTCTCAGACTTGGCAGCTACACTTTAATACAGACAAAACACATGTAATACACTTTGGTTCAAACAATCCTAGGACCCAGTATTATATGACAGACACTACATGCCAGTCACAAATAATTGAAATCATACCGTCCACAAGTGAAAAAGATCTTGGCGTACACATAGATGAAAACCTCGCCTTCGATACCCATATAAATGCAACTGTATCAAAGGCTAACAGCATAATTGGTCTAATTAACAGAACCTTCAACTACATAGATGAAGGCACGCTTGCACTGTTACTCAAATCACTAGTCCGACCAATTTTGGAATACTGTAACTGCATATGGTCTCATCGTTTTAAAAGACAATTTTGTATAATCGAAAGGGTCCAGCGCAGAGCCACTAAAAGTGTTCCCCATTTGAGAAACTACTGCTACACAGACAGGTTAAAGGCTTTGAACCTCATGCCACTAAAATACAGAAGGCTTTGAGGAACATACAAATGTATCCATGATGATAACAGAATGTAACAAAAACATATTCTTTGATCGATCAAGTAACACACTACTAGAGGTCACACATTCAAGTTCAACCCTAAGCGCAGCAGAAAAGAAATTCGTAGGCATTTTTTCCCAAACCGAATTATTAACACATGGAACTCACTCCCTTCTGTGGTGGTCGAGGCACCCACGCTCGGCGTGTTTAAATCAAAACTAGATGCGCACCTAAATGACATAATATGCGATCATGACATAACCAACTAATATATATATAAGACAATCTAGAAATATACCCAAATGCTAGGCGCAGAAGGGTGTAACCTAAAGCGCAGGTGGCACACTGCAGGCGACGCGGGGATAACCTATCTTCACCAAGCACAATTGTAGCTAAACAAAGTACAAGCACTAGTAATACAATACCAACACAGCGCCAGAGCCAATAACACGCCAAGGGCGTATGCCTCGTAAAATGATGATGATGATGATGATGATGATGATGATGATGATGATGATGATGATGAACTTTTAAATGTTAGTCATGTGCACGAATTGTATGTCTTCACAACTTAATAGCCATTTTGTTGAATATTTTGATTAATTTAACCAGGAGCTCTTGCGGCAACGCCAGACAGTCAAATTACCTGCAAATTATTCAACACCATATCTGCATAGTTAACATTGGGATGTTGCGTAACTGCGATGTTGCGTATCTGCGTAACATTGGGATGGTGGGAATTCAGTGTTCGATCGATCCCAACACGGCCAATGCGTGGGTGGAACTTAGTAAGAGATGGGCGGGTATAGCTAAACGTGTATTCATGCATTCACTTTTATTACGGCCGGATGGTGCTAGATATTGGAGAAACATTGAAACGTGTAAAAATTGCTCTTTCCGCAATAATGGGAAAGTCTTTAAGAGTGCTAAGGATATTGTTGTACAAACCTACTTAACCTTTTAAACCAGAAACGCCAAATACGAAAAAACTATCCGGTTGAATATGCTGTATCAAATTTGACTGGGAGCTCTTGCTGTAATAGGAAGCAGCATGTTCCAGTCAAATTAGTTTCAAAATGTTCACCAGCTTGCCTGTGCAATGGAGGAATCCAGTTTTAGCTATAGCTCGCCAATCCCTAGCTATGCTCCACCCACGCTTTGTCCGTGTTGGGATCGACCGATTCCTGCACTCTCTGAATATCAATTTCCAGAAAAATCTACAGGTAATCTGTTGAATATTTTGAAATATTTGACTGGGTCCTCATAGCAGCAACAGCACCCAGTCAAATTAGTTTCAAAATATTCAACAGCATGTTTATAAGATAGCGTAGACACACATATTTGTGCAACCTGACGAACTATTAAGCGTTTAAAACTGACTAAATCGAGTCATTCGTGGCTTAATTGATTATGACGTCAGCCCACATGTGACGTGGTTGATTATGACGTCATATGATTGACTGAGAAATTGGATTTCACAATTACCTGGTAATCGAGATTCTGAACATTCACATTTCAAATGGTTAAAACGAATCCTCCAAATTTGTCTTCTCCCACCGCCTTTAGTAATATGATTTTTAGCGATGGCAAACAAGCCGGATTAGCATTACCTAACTCTAAAACTGAGGATAGCGACTCTTTCTTTCAGGAGAACCTAATGTGCAATGTGTGTTAGACATCTGCCATGGTTCAAGTTATTCTATTAAACAGTCTATGAGAAAATGTGATTCAAATCTTGATCACAACTTTAAATCTTAAGGTACCCACCTTGGATGGGGAAAGGCCGATTATTCGGGAGAGACCTACAGTTACGCTGTGCCCTTTATGGGTCCAGCGTCAGCGCGTTACATTGCGCGAGCCTCCCATCGGTTCCATGGCTACCTTCACAAGTGGCTGAGGACATTACTGGACCGATGGCAGGAGAGAATCAGTAAAGCGTCTGCTTGACATCGCAGGGACAAGTGAGCGGGCAGGCTCTCAACAATACGCAATGCTACTCGATTGCATTAGCATACAGTTATTGTCACCAGCAACAAAGCACACCTGATCGACCGTATCTCTGATTATATTCCATCACGCAAAACTTCATGCTGTTCAAACGTGTTGTTACTGGCAAGGGTCCTATGCCAGTCGAGCAATACGGAGGTGGTTTGTTCGTGTGGCATGATATGGCATGGTATGATATGTAAAAATATCATTGTCCAGCAAATAGCTAATGTGGGTACGCTGTCTTCACTTGTAGTAGCTGATAATACAGATAAAAAGGACCTTTCCATTTTAGCTATGCCCCGCCCATTTCTAGCTAAGCTCCACCAACACCTCGCTCGTGTTGAAATCAATCGATCTCTGAACTCTATGACTATCAATTTCCAGAAAACTATACAGATAAACTGTTAAATAGAATCATGTATGACGTAATGATTATGACGTCATCCTACACGCATCTTAGCCGATCAGATTACGTCCGATGACGTCAGATTGATAGATGGATACTCTGGAAAGGTCTATTGCTCTTCCATGAGAATTTTTCCCATTTGATTTTCTTTTTTCCCCTATCTTAGGTTCATGCACTAATTGACAACATATTAACTGAGAATACAACTCCCCCACCCCACCACTATCATACCAGAGTTATTAGCTACACATGGTCTTACTGAAGATGAGACAGGTAGAATCGACTCATGCTTTAGAATTGCAACTACGTCCTGCCATTTATATTGGCATACTATAGTCTCGATGTCATTCCACGACAGACGCATATAAAATGGGTGTCTAAAGTAGGTCACATGGTAACGTATCCGCCAAAGCCAGAAAGCTGTACTCTACCTAACTCTACCTAACTTTCTGAAAGTCTGATTGATGATTCTACTGTACTTCTGACGTGGTTCAGGTGGGGCCTTGTTTTGTCCTCACGTCCATCTGCTTACAAAATTGATGCAGAGCAAGCTCATAGCGCATGAGTAAAGAATGTACTTGTGTCAAGGCGATAATATTCGAATTGTAGGCACACGGCTCCAGTATTGAAGAGCTCTGTGTCAAATATGTTTACACCGCCACCTTTACTGTGACTTCGTGACGATGGCGTTGTGTTCGCATTGTATGGTATTCTGATGTGAAAGCTAACATGTCAGCTCTTCTAAAATATCCCAATTTGCGTTTTCCCCAAAAGAACTGAGTTGTGACCATTTACGGATTTGCGATCCACACCCTTACCAAATCAATATTAGCTAATCCATTGTGATAGTGAACTGGATACAGTCGGTCTATGCTGACGAACAATTTTGTGTGAGTACGTTTAATGCATTGTAATTCATATTTCGTTCGGCAATCCAGCATTATACTGAATTGTATGCAAGAAATGATTGGACACTTCATCAGGTATGCGGTTCATTGTGTGTATATCAGACACTCCATACTGCGTATGTGGCTATGCCCACCAGGTTGCATGGAGGAGAGTGTACTTTATGATGGTGAACACGGGTCTGAGGAAAACAATCCATGCAGAGATTTGTGGTTCTGTTATTGGTCACAACGCTATCCATGGCGTGTTGGAGATCGGCCCTGATAATGGACCTTTCCATTTTTAGCTGGTTATGTATCGACCGGCATGGTACGTGAGACCTTTCTCGGGTGTCCAACACTGTTTTGAAAAAACTGGCATCGGATCCTAAATCTGATATTAATAGTTAACGTGATTATGGTTACTGTCTAGTGAGAGTGTTCCAGATCTCTGACTAGTGTATCCTATTTGTGAAAAAGCATGATCTAATTCACCTTTCCAGAGTATCCATGTATCAAGCTGACGTCATATCACGTCATAATCAGCTAAGCGGTGTGTAGGATGACGTCATAATCATTACGTCATAAATGATTCTATGTGGCCCGTCTTTAACTCGTAATAGTCCGACACGCTGTACGAATTGTATGTCTCTACTATTTAAGAGACATGCTGTTGAATATTTTGAAACTAATTTGGCTCAGTCAAATTAGTTACAAAATACTCAACAGCCTACATGTATGGTTTTCTGGAAATGTATAGTCAGAAAGTTCAGAGATCGATCGATCCCAACACGAGCTTGGTGTGGGCGGAACTTAGCTAGAGATGGGCGGGGAATAGCTAAAACTGGAAAGGTCCATTGATGTACGCTAGAGGAAAAAAGCGTGAAGTGCTCTATAAATGCAGACTACCATCGGTGTTCTACTGATGCGTCTACTAAATTCTACGTTACGTTACCTGGAAAAATTGGATTTTCCATAAATATCCAGGGAAGTTTATGAATACATAGTAAATGATTTCCCAGGAATAAATTGCTATCTTAGGCAGCAAAGGATTCTAAACTAATTAATTTGAAAATAGCCAAAAGAAAATAAATGTCTTTCGTTACGCGGAATGTGTTGTTGCCTATTTAATACGTCTAGTAAAAAGGATAATAGCGGAATTAGAATTGATTAATTTAGGTCTTTGTGATGGCGGTAGTTATTTCGCACTGTTTATAATTTAAACTATATCTGCTCTGATTATAGTTTGATCATGACATCATCACGCGCTACAAATCTATCGTATGAGATTACGTGGCTGGTTGGAGATATTTTGGAAGTCTCTGAGCAAATATATATATATATATATATATATATATATATATATATATATATATATATATATATATATATATATATATATATATATATATATATATATATATATATATATATATATATATATAATCTGTGCGTTCAAAATAAACTTGGATTCCTATAATCAGAGTGCAGGCGGCGGACCATGAATTCCTCTCCTAGAAAATCTAGATCATCCCGGTTTTTCTGAAGGTATTCATGGACATGATAAGATTATTCCTTTCCTGACAAATTTGGCAAATAATTATTATTTTAAAGAGTATGTGGTCCCCGATAAGTGCGCCCCCGCCCGCGGCATCCGTATAGGATCGCAGGCCCCATTAGCGGACTACTGCTCCTCCATTACAATCTTCCACAGAATTAAAGTATTTAACGCTTACAGACACGAACACATACACGTTTATTTCGGTCTTAGAAATATCATATTGAATATAATTGAAACTATTTTATGCAAAAGATACAACAGCTTTCCTTCATTGCTGTCCTCAAATTTATATAGTGAAATTATAATTGTTAACTGGTTGCGGAATGCCCATTTGCATGTATGATAATAAATCTTTTGAAAATTTATGACTAGAATGGCTGGCTCGGTTACAGAGACAGTCATTCTAGTTATGAATTTTCAAAATTATTTTTTCTAGTCTGAAAACTGACACTGACTAACCAAAAATCTTACGTTTTACCATTAACCATTTAACGGTAAAGCCGGCCAAAACGGCATTTACAGTGGTCTTCGACTATATCTATTTAGAGGTCAACAAGGAGGCTAATTTTTACAAGTTCCATTAACAAATTGACTTTAAAAAATAGTCTTAAGTTTCTTGAGAAGTCTCGACCATTAATGGGTTAATTGATTATTAGTTGCGTTTAGAGCGATTTGAGGCGCAGTTGACACAAGAGGGGTTAATACACCATAGATATTGGCACTGAGAGAACAACAAACCATTAAAATAGCCAGAATCTATCTTAGTAGATGTTATTCAGGTCAGCTTAACATAAGTAAATTTAAGTGATTAACAAATCGATGTTATATGAAATCAGTGAAACGATATAGTCTAGCACGCATGTTTATATATGGTACATCTCGAGGCAATCTTGAAAATTTGCAGATATATGCTACTTTGAGAAATCTGGTAGATCGTCAATGACAATAGTAAGAGTCCAAAGAACGGATGAATTCAATCTGTCACTCAATTATATGACGTCATAATGAATTACGCGACTCTGCACGTTGACGTCACAATCAAAATGCGCAATGAATGACGTAGCTTTGCCATGAACTTTTAAACGTCCGGCAGGTCTACGAGTTGTATGTTTTGCTCCTTAATAACCATTCTGTTGAATAGTTTGAAACTAATTTGACTGAGCGCTGTTTGCTACCATGCAGTTTATCTTAATATTGAGATTTTGGAAGTGGAGCATTCAATCGATCGCAACACTGGAAAATCATGGGCGGAGCTTTACTAGAAATGGGCGGGGATTAGCTAAAAGTGGATTCATCCATTGGTATTGCAAGGAAAATACACGTGTTCACAATATTCCACGATGCCATTACAATCTGATAATAGCAACAACTACGGTTGATTGACATATGTATTAGACTGACAATACATACATATTTATTTACTATTTAAGGGTTGCCGCTGGATTCCTTCCATTCTTAAACCAAATTAGACATCACTAATTGGTCATTTGTCATCGACGACTTGGTATACATAGACTATTCGGATCTCAAGATGCGGTTATTTGCCTCCATTTTGTAATTACTATACATCATCGGAAATTTGACCTCTAGTTTGTGACTTCTGCGAATTGCGTGACTATTCATGAAGTTAAATGGCTGCCTCTGTCAAATGTAATGTGCATTCTTCACGATGGCGGCCTCCATAGTAGCCGCCTAATTCATGAGTAATATGACGTTACAGCCCTTTGCCTCTTGGACCTGTTTCCACCTCCAACCGCATAAGAGTTATTAACTGTTATCTTTTACTATGATTCTGCTGAAAACAGGAGTAAATGGGCTTATATTCTTTTCGAGTAAAATGATAATAATGAGTCACGGATAACATAGGGCCTATGCAATGAACCGTTCAAGTTTTCGGGTTTTTTAACTTTCCAGTTTTAGGTAGCCTATCTCTAAGCTCCTCCCGCGCCTCGCTAGTTTTGAGATCGATCGATATCTGAACTTCCTGACTATAAATTTCCAGAGAACTATACAGGTAAGCTGTTGAATATTTTGAAACTAATTTGACTGGGTGTTGTTGCTGCCAATGCCTATAACGTCATAATTAATTGCATTACGAATGGCGTAGCTAAGTTCGTTGCGAACGCTTAAATGATGACGGACTAAACGGTGTTGTACGAATTTTTGTTTATTTGCTATTTAATTAACATGTTGTTGAATATTTAGTAGGCAAGTAACGACACACACTCAAATTAGTTTCAAAATAGTCAGCAGCTTACCTGCATATTTTTCTGAAAATTGGGATTCAGAGAGTACAGGGATCGCTTGATTTTAACATGGGTGAATCGTGGGCGGAGCTTAGTTAGAGATGGGCGGAGCATGGCTAAAACTGGATTTCCTCACTAGGATCTTGATAAAAGAGTGTGGAGTGAGTCTGATGCAAAACGGAGCTATGATGAGATGTTATTGATCGCATAAAGCCTGTTATTTGTAATTTATATATATATATATATATATTAATTTCGGTCATTATCTCGCGAGCTTAGTTTACAATTTTTCCATATCGCATCAGATCTTAAAGTTTTAATACGCACCAAAATATAGTGATGAATAAACCCTGCATGTTATTTGAAATCATTTATAATTGAAACATTACAATTTTCCGGCGTTTTCTTTAAACATATATCAACATATTTCCTTATGCGCCTCCATCATATTAACCCTTTCACAGCGAACTTTTATTTTCTTGACCAAAAGTGTTCATTAATGTGTCAACGGGAATGAGATAACCTCACAAGCAGCATAGGTAACAGGACGCTCAGTCATGCATTGCTCGCGACGCACGACGCCAGCGCATTTGTCTTTATTTTAAAGAAGGAAAAATACCAGAATTTAATTTTTTAAGCCAATATCTTCTTCTTTACACGTGTAGATTAATTGTTACATCTGATTGTTAATACTAATGTAACATACAATTCTTGCGATGACGTCAGCGTTTTGATGCCTTGGTCCGCGCAAATGTCAAATCTTTTGTCGAAACCAATCAGCATTTGTTGATGAGTAATATTTTATATAGACAAGCAATTCTATTCTCCTTTTAACATTTCTAAAATAAGTAAATATTCCGATTTTTTGTACAACAACAGATTGTTTTGAAAGGCAATTGAAAGAAGTGAATACTGAGGCCCATTTTGGAAATGGTTTAGTCGCATATTGCCGAAGGTTCAAATGTAATTTAAAGACGAATGTTTATCAATTATTGGTATGCAAATGTTGAAAGCGTAAATATTTTATCAAAATGTATTGTTCAGTAAATTATCGCCGTTGATGGCAGACAGAAATTACAGGTACGTAGGTGGCTCTCAGAATGTTGGTGCTTTTTTAAAAATGGCATTGAGCTCACCAGATTGATGTTAGCAATAAATTATCTGCACTCTGATGAAGGTTGTTTATTAACTTAGATTATAAATTAGGGAAAATACAGATTTTGTTAATTCTTTTAAGGTTGAATGTGAAATCCACTTGGCCATCAGATGATGGTCGACAATTTGGTTAATATTGTTGAAGAAGCGTAGTAAATCACACCCAGATCGAACATGTCTTAATATTTTGAAACTGTCCTCAATTTAAAATAAAAATAATTCTGTTTCTGTAACTATTTCTCTTGATGAAAAATTCATATTTCTTTACAGAGACCATGTCTATAGCATGCTAAGTATGCCGAGTATACGGTGCCATACCTCACGTTACGTTGCCATCCCTCAAGTGTAATTAAGATTCACGATTATTTATTTCATGCTTAATATACAATATACAGACATTACAATTGGGCAGTCCATCAACGGCAGAGCCTATGAGTCGATGGACCCCCTACACACAAAACAAAACATTACAATATATAGGGTGATAGTTAATTATACAAACATCCGTGAGTAAACACAGGACGGCACAACAGCTATTGTTGTACCATATTGTCATGATTGTTCTGTACTGATAATTACAGAATGCTTTTGCATGAAATGTACAGCAGATAAGTGACACAGTGCAATATTCCATTGCGAGCATTTACAGAGGTTAACATTGCACTTCAACCAAGGAACTACCATCCGATAGCTATGTAAATTTCCAATAGTAATTAAAGCCCCCCCCCCCCGCCCCTCTTGTCCATTCTGAAGTGCTGAAGAGATACATATATGTTTCTATTGGATTAAGATTTGCCGATTTATTTGTCATCAGTTAAGTCGGAGACTTCCAGACAAAAATTGGGCATTTTGCATTTTAGCCTACCTACCCTATGCTCATAGTCTATCTGAATAGTACGATGGAAAATGATTGACCAATTTTTCGTTTATTCTATACAATTGTGTTTGTTCACCTGCATTCCGAGGAGCACCAGCATTTTAAGGAGATCTACCTGTAAGGTATTTCATTAGCATAATTCTCGAATTGGACACACGTATTCACTTCTTCATATCGATCCCAAAGGATTTGACGGTTTGTATAATAAATATGATGAGTACTATTGGATATAGTCGCTCTTCAGCCAACTGTCCATAATAATAATAGACGAATAAACTTTTAGCTGTGGCACGCCCATTTCTAGCACAAGTTGCGATCGATCGAACTCTGATTTCCCATAATTCCCCGCCCATTTCTAGCTAAGCTCCGCCCAGGCTGTCTGTATTGCGATCGATTGTATGATCGTGATCAACTCCCAGAATCTCAATGTTAAAATAAACTGTTTGGCAGCAAACAGCGGCTAGTCAAATTAGTTTAAAAAATATCAACAGAAAATTATTAACTACTGAAGATATGCAATTCATACACATGAATCATCCATCGCCATCATTGTTAAAGCGATGCTAATCTCATCTCAAATGCGATAGATTGTACGATAGATTATAGCTTATGGATTCCATATCATTCACATCCTGTTACATTCCCTTACATGTATCACAATCATTTGCTTTGTAACATGGTGTAAACATTGAACAGTGAGCACCGTGATTTTGTTTACTCAAGCGATAGTGTATGGTGACATGTAAGTGCCAATGCATTACATTCTTTATTATGCAAATCATTTTGGTGAATATTTTGGGGATAATTTGATTGGAAGTTGTCATTGCCTATGGCAGTAACGGCTTCCGGTCCAAATTGGTCTCAGAATAGTCGTCAGCTTACTTGTATGATTGTTTTCATATCATATTGCCAAATTATATGTGACACCGCTATGCCTGAGCGTATTGACCAAGGCAGATACGCTAGTTTTTCCTTCTGATTTGTTGAAAAGTAAGGCATGACAGCCACCATAGGCTTTGGAAATGTACCAACGTTTAAACTACTCAAGCATGAATAGCTTTCTTTAGCGGCATGATAATAAGCTTAATATTATAGTATAGTTTACGAATGACGTGTTAGATCAGCTGAACAACTATTATATGAAGTTAGTTCTCCTTTAATACTGCCTGAAACACTGCAGGGGCAAGTGGCCCAAAAAAGTTAATAAATTGATTATTGTTGTTATCATTATTATGTAAGCGATCCCATTGTCGCAGCCCTCGTCGGCAGCGCGGCGGAGATGGTATGATAATAGTAATAATAATAATAATAATAATAATAATAATAATAATAATAATAATAATAATAATAATAATAATAATAATAATAATAATAATAATAATATTGTATTTCTACCGCCATTGTCAATGTACAAATAATCCTCATATGCCGTTGTCACGGCCTGAGTGTAATAAAGAAAATACGAAAAAAATACGACGGACATTTAAAAGTGCATGACGAGCGTAGCTACGTCATTCATTACGAATTTTGATTGTGCCGTCGGTCAACATGTAACGTAATTGATTATCACGTCATTTACTTCAGTGACAGATTGAATTCATCCGTTTCTTGGGCTTAATGCTGCTTAACCTGAATTGGAGCGTGCACATGTGGTACGTTTCGTTTGAAGTTAGACAGTAGTTAGTGCAAGGAATTGACCTTTCCAGGTTTAGCTATGCCCCGTCCATCTCTAGCTAAGCTCCACCCACACCTCGCTCGTGTTGGGATCGATCGATCTCTGAACACACTATCAATTTCCAAAAGACTACACAGGTAAGCCGTTGGATATTTTGAAACTAATTTGACGGGGTGCTGTTGCTGCCTAAGACAGCAACAGCGCCAGTCAAATTAGTTTCAAAATATTCAACAGCCTGTTTATTAAATAACTAAGAATTACAAAGACATACAATTCATACAACGTGTCGGGCTGTTTGAGATTTGATGACAGTCTATATGGAACCCTTTGTGACGCAATGATTGTGACGTCATCATACACGCGATGAGCTGATAATGACGTCATACAAGGTCAGCTGATGGATGGATACTCTGGAAAGGTGAATTACGGGAAGTTGGCTGAAGAACGAATTTAAATTATTTACATGTGATCCAACAAATCCCGGACAAACTATACGCTGTTTTAAACAGATCACCTTGAAATCACAGGAACAACGTGATACAATAATTATAATAATCTATCTATCATTAATTAGTATTTACGTTTTATCTGTAACAAATTACGATATTAATCAAATCCTCTCTGAACGCTGATGAAGAAAATATGTATATGAATATCTTCAGCGAGAAACACATATAAAATAAGTTCTGGCAAAAGGCGTGTGCTGTGTATTCTTCTTGACTGATCGGTCCTTTCCATAGCTCAAACTGAATCATCGGCATCACCTTCGTCACAATTCCAGGTAGAAGTAATAATGCGTAAAATATTGTTAAAGCAAGTATCCAGTAAATTGTTCTCGGATCTGAAGGTCCGTCCATGATTCGTAGATCTAATACGTTCCTGATATTGGCTCGAGTGGTCACACCCCGTCGGCGATGATAGTGATGAACTCGACCGCAACCACAACAGTGGCAACACCATCGTCTTTGGGACATAAGCTTGGGTAATATCCACACGGATAAACCAATCATTGATAGACATGGTAGTACCAACATAAAGATCACATCTAGTGTGTTCAACACAGTCATAGGAGCCTGGTTCTCTGCCAAGATGGTACAGTGTGGGCGGCCATTTTTGTCCACTGAGCCAAAAGTCCACGTTTTGTACAAGTATGCTGTAAACGCAAACACAAACATCGAACATACAAGGGCCCTCGCGCGGATTGACGACGCCATCTTGCGAAAATTGTGAGGATAATGAACAGCTATAGAAAGGAAACTCAACAGACATGTCATTAGCCATGGTGAAAGAAAAGCACATAGATGGCTAACAAGAATAACCACTTGACACAGTCCTGGTGCTGCATACACAGGAAAAAACATATCCATCCATACAACAAACAGAGCCATAAGAAAACCATTGTCAGCAACAGCTAACCCGGTCACAAAGATCCGGTACGGGCTGCCGAGGCCTCTGGTCCTGCATGACAGCATAAAGCAAAGCGCGTTACCAAGCACTCCTATTATCAACAACACGGGTAGAAAATACACGTACAAGTACTGATTAATCTTTGCCAAAGATTCACATCCAGGACATGCGGGATTGTCGCTGTAGTTAGCTTCCATTATCGTGAAATACGCGAATCGTTTGCCAATAAAATCGTATTCGGCTTGCATAGTCAAAGATAGTACAAAATAACGAATGACCAATAATGCTGAGTTATCTTAACACGCCGTGCCCATACACGTGTGAATACAAGTTAGCGGCGTTCTTTCCCAAACTCTGTCGGATATCTTTGCGTTAGAGAAGTGCGTTAGCCAAATTACACATTTACTCTTGCTTTTAGCTTTTGTCCCCGAGAATATCCATTGCCCGCAAGAGACTGCGTCAAACCATTATCATCTAATAGAATCCATTAGAGTTTACTGATGTCAACGAGTTTCCGAGCGTGCACTACTCCAGTAGATAATTGGTTGTTATCTGTTCGGCTATACTATCACGGCAAAGTCCATTGTCCTGTAGTGAGATGCAATTACCTATAAACTAACAGCCATCTTCAGCGGTCGTGCAAGTCAGTGTTCAACCATTAAGGGATTTTCACTATTTCTTTTGTGCAACAAATCTCATCACACACCTCTACAAACCTTCCAGCGAACCCATCATTGATGTGACCTTCGACATTTCATCCCTGACATTTCAGAATGCCGATTTCAAATTAACCCCTTTACCCTCAAATTTGTTCTAGAAAATTTAAATCGTATCTTAGAAAATGCCTCTTTGCAGATTAAGATATTATTTTTGAAATTTCTCCGCTGGAATGACTGGCTCGATTATCGAGCAAGTCATTGCATTTGTAAATTTAAAGATTTTCTTTTTGTCTGTAGACAGACATTTCGCAAGTCGGCTTGCGCGTTAAAGCTTTAACTATGCGAGAGCTGGTGAATATCTAACATTCACTTGACTCAGGATGAGTGTTCTCGAAGACATTAACAACTTCTAACCACATTAGTTTAAAATGGGCAGCAAATTATGGTTCACATTTAAAATAATTTAACATATGTTGTCTGGATGAATGATAACCTTGGACCGAATATATAGATGCCTTTCTTTTCACAATCCTTTGAAACACCGCTACGCATCGATCACTTTTCTTCATCAACAAACCTACTGGAATTGAAAGCGCGCGTAGATGCCCGTAAGAACTTCTACTTTTATTACCAGCACCGCGCGCCGGGTGGCGGAGAGTTTTAATGCGCATCAAATTTATCCAAAGCGTTTCACGAGCTTAGGTAGTTTGATGACAATCCCACAACTCTTGCCGGTGTTGTTCTGAGCGCACGATCAGGAACTCATGTGAGCAACAACTCGCTACTGACATGCCTCGCTATAGGCTTATCGATCAAAATAATACTGGCCCATTAAAACGCGCGCCGATACTCGAGACTGATGGACGAATAGACTAGATAACAGCACAATGAAGATATATGCGCTCATATTCCACACTTAAGTAATGGACCTTTCCACTGTATCCGTCCATCATATGACGTCATAATCAACTACATGGCTTATAGAATTACATCACAATCTATCACGTCATAAATGACGTAGATAATTACGTCGCTAACGTATAGTTGAAGATAGACTATGCGTTGTTGTACCAATTGTATGTCTTTACTATTCAATAAATATCCTGTTGAATATTTTGAAACTAATTGCACTGGGCGCACCCAGTCAAATTAGTTACAAAAGATTTAACAACTTATCTATATAGTTTTCAGGAAATTGATGGTTAGGGAATTCGGGGACCTATCAATCCCAACACGGCGAAGTGTGGGTGGAGCATAGCTAGTGATGGGCGGGGCATAGCTAAAACTGGAAAGGTCAGTTCATAAGGCATATGCTCTATGACTTATTTGATATCAGTATCTCCATTCTTTTTCCTCCGGGCATATTAAACAGCTGTGTCAAGTCTTTGAGGGTGCATCGTGCTAGAAAATTGCACTTCTGAATAAAATCGTACCTTATACCATGGGAAATTAAAGTATTGATGGACGAACGTCGACGCACCCCTCTGGCGGCCATAGTGGACAAATCCAAGATGGGTGCCATTCGGGTATATGAAAGGCCATTTTCCCGCGTCTTGTGACGAGATTTCAACGATATTTGTATGTCAATTGGGAGCTTTCGACCTCTCGAGTTGATTAACAACGATTTGACGGCTGTTTCAGGTCAAGCTTATATCACTAGAGTCAAAGGTGATCAAATATACTCAAAGTTATGCAACTTATAAACTGATCAAAATAGACGCAAGTTCCATGGGACAAAGCCTAGGTTTTTTGGTCGACAAAATTTAGTTTTGCTGCTTATATTATCAATTTATGATTTTTTGCTAAACACCTGTCCAAAATAGGTCACCAAATGGCTGCTGCGCCAACGCCATGTAGACATTGGAACAAGATTCTGGTGCTAAGATCTACGTTGGTCAGACGCAGCGAATTTTACATTGTTGTTAGTTCTGCAAATTTATACACATTGTTACTACACGCACCCTAGTCCAAACGTATGCAGAAAAGTATAATATTCAAGAAATTATTTCGTGTGACTCCACTATTATAGTGTGTTATTGTTGACCAAATCACACTGGCATTGGCAGAAAATTGTCGATCTATCATCCGACGTCATATGACGTCATAATCAGTTAATGGACGCGTAGGATGACGTCATAGTTAATTATGGCATGAATGGCGTGATTTGGTCGGTCTTTAACGCTTAATAGTCCGACACGTTGTACGAATTGTATGACGTTACCATTTAATAAACATGCTGTTGAATATTTTGAAACTAATTTAACTGGGTGTTGTTGCTACCATTGGCAGAAACAGTGCCCAGTCAACTTAGTTTCAAAATATTCAACAACTTACCCGTATAGTTTTCCGAAAATTGATAGTCAGAGAGATCAGGGATCGATCGATTCCAATACGAGCGATGTGTGCGTGGAGCTTAGCTAGAGATGGGTGAGGCATAGCTAAAATTGAAAAGGTCCATTGCCCCTGTATGCGTTCGGGCAATCATAATGAAACAGCAAACCACAATCTCTGCGTGCATCGGGATAAACTGTCTAGAAAATGATGTCACACTTTGCTCATCGCATTCTTCATTCAACCGCAATCTTCGGCAACAGGTATATACTAGAGACTGCATCCAAATGATGGCAGCTTGATAAAGAGCATGCAAGGTATGCCGGAACAGAGCCTGTTGAGTGGGTGGTATCATTTTAAGTGTACGATTTCCTTTGGGGAATATAGAAGTTGACGGACCTCATTGACACAAGATATATTGGAGGTTTTCACCCATGTGTAGCTAGCGGGGGTATGCGCTGGTCTACCATATCGCTCACTCCATTGCACAAATACATGATGCGTGGGAGGGCTGGTTAGCTGCGGTTCTCGGGGTTGCTGATCCCGTATCGCATCTCTCCGGAAAGTACAAAGACCCGCCTCTAGATCCGATGGAACACTGATGTTCCAGTGGGGCTGTGCGATCATTGCCGCCGAGATTGAACCACACGGTTTCGTCCCAACTGTTGAGGTCACCGGACAAGATGTTAATAATTAAACAGTCACGAATTTGTACACTATGCAAACAATATCACTCGTTTGACAGTAATGAGCACAATTATACAAAACATAGAGCCATCCGGTGTCCTTTCTATGTGATCTCGCCGAAGGTACCACACAGATCCATACATCCGCAAGGGAGCATCGCGTCGAGGCTACTTGGTAGTTTAATATCAACCAACTATACCCCTAACACACACACGCACGCACGCACGCACGCACACGCACACGCACACACAAATGTTGTTGTTGCGAGAGGAAAATGCCTTCAACGCCGAAGCGGTGGAAAAGAGCTGGCAAAAAGGGCCACCCGTTTGTTCAAACAGAGAATGCTAAGTGCTGAAAATCCTAGTGAAGCCATAATTACGGGACGAACGATTTCCGAAGGATTCACAGGTCACCGTCTTATGTAGGTCCAAAGTTACTGGATTGGTAGTTGCCGCTCTATTTATGCGGGCCTTCTGCTACATTCTAACCTATCATTTAGTTATTAGAAACGAATACAAGCTTTGGCCCCAAGTGGCAGGGATTCCTACCTAACTTTGGATACATTTATCCAATGGGCGCAGATGCTCGACTTCCGTAGGTTGCCCTGCATAGCATCTACCTCCGAAGGATAGCGTGCGTACATGTTACGGAGCAAAGCTCCAGAATCAAATAACAATCCGGTCACCTTGTCCCGTAGCCACATATAACATCACCAGGACAAGAGTTACAGTTTACACAAGCAAATTTAGAAAGTGCAATGCCATTTGTGGTGGGGATAGAGAGACGGATATCCATCGCTAGTGTCCTTTCAGTGAAGGTGTGACGGGCTCTAAGACCTCACCCAGACACTACAACGATTTGGATGGAGATCCACATCTCGCCCGTCACCGCATACTACGGAGTTAACATTTGACCTGTCACTAGGGTTAAGTTTCTGAATGCCCAGAGATGCACTGCCGGCCAGTGTACATATAATATTATTTCTTTTCGCAGTGCTTCATACATTGGCGGGGGTATCTAACTAACGAGTATCCGAAGATACAGAGGAAGGTGTATGTGAATCGGCACTTTAATCATCACCGCTCAGAAACCTCCAATAGTTTCCCAGGGTCGGATCCGGCCAACGTGCCAATGGGGAATCCAGACAATTATGAAGCCTTGCGGCTGGTGGATCGTAGAAAGAGACAATAACGCAATATAAACAGGAGGAACTTGCCATATACACAACTATCTAATACGGTGAGAACAATATATATCACAGGTCATTGGACCTTACGGTGCTGTTAGTTGAGAGCACCCACAGTAAACAAGGATAATATTCACAGTAAGAAACAGAAAATATAAAATTGCGGTCTTAGGACCGGTAAGGCACCTATTAGTCATCGACACCATATACGGAAATAATTAAATGTTCAATAGTATAGTTATTTGAGCACCTCTTGGCCATCGGTACAGTAAAAGTTCACGAGTCACTGAAATTGATGCGCTAACATAAAAACAGCGCGTGATAACACGATCTTTGAATCAGGGAAGATTTCCGCAAACAGGTCTCCGCAAGCAGGCTTCCGCATGCAGGTCTCCGCAGGCAAGTTGGTGATATGGCACACTCTCATGACGGTGAAGCAGAACGGATACCAAGATGTCCAGGAGATAGTCTTTTAACTGATACATGATTTAAACCATTTGTTGTAAGGTTTCCGGCCTGCGACGGCAGTTGAAAGTTGAAGGTTGCTCATTAACGGAGAGGGCTAATGTTATGATTAATTATGCATGTACAATAACTGGCACACAGTGCAGGATACGTCGCATAGCTCTTGTGGCGCACCGAGCAAAGTCCCACCAGACTGTGTTGAAACCGCTTTTAAGCGTGGTCGGTAGATCCAGCGAGTCATCCACCAAGAATCACCATCAGCTCTACATCTCGTAGAATTACATTGGGCCCGCAAGGGCCTTCCGCGGAAAATCTCACTTAGGAAAGTCCGGATGCAGGAATTATTACTTTAATTGATTATTGCCTCCTGATGGGTCGGCTTCCACGCTGATGATGCCCCTGATCTTCGATTTTTCATCCCTTGTATACTACTCCTGACGTCATGAGTAGGTGCCTCAGCCAATCAGCTGCCGAGTAGTAGCTAATCGACGTGCAACTAGAAGTGGTGACGTAGCTATCACGTGAACAGCACATTCCCCAGTCAGTTAATACATACACGCGATTACGACGTCAAATATTTTAACGGGAGTTTCGTTGATAACGCGGCCATTTCGTGTCCGATTTAAAAATGGTAAAAGGTTCTGTGATCCTCGTTTTATTCCGGTCCTGATCAATACCAAGAACAACGAGAATACTATGATTTAAGAAAATCACAAGTACCACCTCTGTACACTCTAGGTATACGCTATTGTATGGGAAGCTCTGGCGCGCACGCATGTGCACTACGCGTTCTAATGGACGTGGCCACTTTTTAACGAAAACCTCTCTCGTAGGGCTTATATACGCATACTATCCTACTCAGTGGAGCGTGCTTGGAGCTAATCTGGGACGGCCGTTCCGTACCCAGCTTAGCTGGGATGGTCAGTACCCGTCCGGTCGGTCCATGCTACACATGATAGTGAATAACTCCAAGCAGAGCATATGGATACTATCCAAGATCATCTTCTATGAATATTTAAACAGAGTGGCTAGAATCACTGTGAGGTCGGTTAACGCCCTCCCAAGTCTCACGTGTTGTCCTTTGGAGATCTGTTTAGGATTTGCAATGAAGCAAGTTAACTATCGTAAGATCATCTTTCGGAATAGAGCATCCAGCCTGGAGACATTGGCTGATGCGTCAACAAGTACATTACTCAAGAACTGAAAGCGATTGACTTTGTTATCACGGTCTGCAGGAAGTGTCTCAAGTTGGTGGAAATGGACATTTCCAGTTTTTCCATCCATCATATGACGTCATATGGCATCATAGCTTGACGTGTATGATGACGTTATAATCACGACGTCATGAATGACTATATAGTCCGCCACGTTCTACGAATTGTATGTCTTCACTATTTAATAAATATTCAACCCCTTACCTGCATAGTTTTCAGCAAATTGATAGTCAGGACATTCGTGAATCGAACGATCCCAACACGGCGAAGTATGCATGGAGCTTAGCTAGAGGTGGACGGAGCATAGCTAAAACTGGAAAGGTCCATTGGAGTTGTTGCCTTAGGAACAGTCCGAAGCACTAGCATGCCAAAACAATACTTTTCATGAGCTTTTATTCAAGCTTTCTTCTCGGTTAGTATTTGCCACTATATCTCGAACGTCTGGACTTCACGATGCGCGGTGGAATATATGAAAGGCATGGCGTAACGTGTCATATAATCAGCGGAATTAATTACCCTTGTGGTTTGTACCATGCGCGCTATGGCTGACCCATCGAATACCTTAAATGTGGCATCAAAAGGCCAAGATCCATTTGGAATATCCAGACAGTCTAGAATGTCTGACTTGCATGAACCCAGCTTTCCTTGATCAGATATTCTTGGAGGTTCCTTCTGGCCTTTGCAACAAAACTAGTCATCAATGTCAGTATCAGTGTCAGTCCTGACTGCATCAAACGCAATGGATCGTATCCCACTATGGAACCTTTTCTGTTTAAGCCTTTTGTCTCGACTAGTTTGCCAAAGGTACCACCAATATTCATCTTGATAGTGTCAGCAATAGTAACAGTGGCGCTGATAAGACGGCCTCTAACGTAGAGTTTATGCAGATCCTTTCCTTTCTCCTTTCTTGATAAAGGCCTCTGGGAATTCGCCATTCATAGCTTTCATATTGTCCAGCGTGAGAATGTCTGGACCGCTCTCTTTCAACACAGGTTCGAAAATGGCCATCAACGCGTTTTTGCTCAAGATCCATTTGGATGATCATACAAGCATCTTCATCATCCACATAATACTGCCTTTTTAGCTCTGCCTTGATTGCTTCTCCAGCTGTTTCTCTGAAGCAAATCTTGGTTGAATGACCCCTACCCTCCCATTCAAATGCGGTCTATTCCAGTTCAGGCTCAATCAGTAATAGTTTTTCCTTATACCGCGTTGAGTGAATGCTATTTTGATCAGCAGGTTTACCGCTATTTCTCCATTTACTGCAGTAAAGATCCTTCAGCTCAGTTAACGGATATAGCTTTAACGCAGCAAAATACGCAGCTATCTGCGGCAAGGGGAGTTAATTAAGAGTACTAATGATTTACACTCATAATCTGAAGCCGAGCCAGCTCGGTAAACAGCAAACAGACGCAGCACTTCCTCGTTCATTCAGGCCATATCCAGCAAACCTAAGTGCAGTTGAGACTTTAACATCCCTGCGGCCTCTCTAGCTTCAGTGAGAGACATCTGTGAATAGAGCAAAGTACAAACTAAGTAATTTGATAGGTTTCACAGCTTTGTATATATAAAGAGTCATATAAACACATATATACAAATAAATATGTATCCAAAATCAGGTTTAATGTTCTTAGTCCCATCCATAATGTTGAGGAGATTTTTTATTCTGAAAGCCCTTCCACAGTAGCTTGTTATCAGTCTCCTCTGTAACCATTTCCGATGATGTGTTTGACTCCACCCAGCTAACAGGGATGTCCTTACACACATAATGTTTTAAATGGTCCACATGTACTATTTTGAGCTTCGCAGAAGCAGACGCTTGGATTTTGAAGTTTACTTCACCAAACTGCACAAGTACTAAAAATGTTCCCTTCCATCCGTGACCTAATTTACTCCTATCACCGGGATTATCCCACAACCATACCCAATCTCCCTTGCTAATATTGGATAGATTCCAGTCATGTCATATAGTCAATTTTGTTTTGCCACAGCCTTCTTCAAGTTATCTTGTGCCACTTGATGACTCTCCGCCAACACATCGCACAACTATTCTACATACTCAAGCGGACAGGATGGTAGATGTGGGGAACATCCAGTGCTTTCCTGTACAGTAGCACGATACACAGCTATTACGTTTAGTAGATGGTCATCCCAGTCATCTTGCGAGTGTGCAACAAATTTCTGTAGCATGTGTTTTAACGTTCTATTCAATCTCTCAACTAATCCATCTGTGTTTGGTCGGTATGGCATTGTACGAGTTGTGTGTATCCCCGGTAGTTTGCATACTCTCTTGAACAAGTGTGACTCAAAATCTCGACCGTGATCTGTGTGAAGTTGAATTGGAGCACCGTATCGGTATATCGTTTCGGTCACAAGTTTATCAGCAATGGTCTGCGCGGGATGGTTGGGCAATGCATATGCCTCTGCATACTTGGTAAAGTAGTCACTGATGACTAATTTATACTGGTTTCAAGCTTCAGATTTCAGAAGACGTCTGACACATCACATACTACATGCTCCTTTGGTGCTCCTACGAGGCTCTGCTGAAGATAAGCTCTCTTAGACTTCACTCTTGCCAACTGCCACACAACCAACATCAAGAACGCCATCGTACTACATCCTGTTTGTATCCTGGCCAGTAACAGCATAATTAAATTGCATTCACGGTCTTTTTCAGACTTAAATGTCCCAAAGTCCTCTGGTTATGTAATTGATACATAATCTTCCTGCACATTTTCCTTGGCTACCAAGTCATACCATTGTGCACATAACACTTTAAGCTTTGGATTTTAGGGCTAAGAAAGTTTCGATCAGATGGTCCTGTATTCGACTGCTTAAGTTCTCGTCAAGTCTGGATAACACTATCCTTATCTTGTAATGTCTTTAATTCTTGGAGATCCAATTTTCTACTAATCCAACAATTATCAGTCATAGCTCTGTCATTCGAGAACTGAAGAGTTCAATTGGCGACACAGCCTTCTGAATCACTAGGTGAATTATAGAATTTGTTCATAGCTCTGTCTTCCTCAGTCGTCAGCAAGAGGGGTTGATGGGCAGCACCCCATCCCTGTTCTGGGCGATCAATTCCGGCAACACATGTGGTAGCCATAATCTTCCAATCCTGGAAGCTTGCGGCAGGTACAATTTTGCACACCAAAACGTGTTCTGAAACACCATCTCCAGACACATACGATTCAACCACCACGCTGACACCTTCCTCGACAGTATGGGATGGGGCAAATTTGCATGCCAAATCTGCTCTGAAGCACCATCTTCAGACACATGTGACAAACTCCTACTCTCGACTTTGCGAACAGACAGCAGCAACCCACACCCCAAACTTGGTTATGATCACCGAATCGCAACGCATATGGATTGTTATCCTCCAAAATGGTTACAATAACCTCTGGTTCAAAGACTTCACAACATAGTTCTTCATCTGCAGGAATTTCCTCCTGGGATCCATTTGATCCCTCACTGCACTCTGGGAAATCATTCCTTTTGCATCTCTGAGGCTTCCCATGAGCAGTCCCTTTCCTGTGCTGCACCTCAAAATCATAAGTACCTAAAATATATAGCCACCGGCCAGCAATCCTTCTGGTTCCTTGAAGTGTGTTAACCACATTAATGATTCATGATCCGTCCATACGAGAAAATAACGTCCATACAAATAATGGCAAAATTGTTTCACAAAAACCACTATGGCTAACAAATCTAGCATTGTAGTACAGTAAATTCTTTGACTCTTAGACAACGATTTACTGGCATAAGCTATGACTCTTTCCTCTCCATTTATCTCTTCAGACAGCACAGCTCCAATTCCCGTCGCACTGGCGTCAGTATCAAGAATATATTGTCTAGTATTCTGTGGATAAACAAGTATAGGGGCTGTAACAAGTTTCTTTTTCAGCAGCTGACGCTTCTTCACAATCCTCAGTCCAGATGAATCTGATTCCTTTCTTAGTAGGTGCATACATGGAGCAGCTATGGACGAAAAATCCGTAATCAACCTCCTGTAGTAAGACGAAAATCCAAGCCAGCATCTGGTTTCCTTTACAGTCTGAAGGGTTGGCCAATCCTGGACTGCAGATACTCAATACACAATCTTGCTGATCCGTCACTCTTCTTTACCAACACAATCGGAGATAATCATGCACTAAAGAATGGTCCATTCCATTGACTCAATCTCCTGTTTGGCAATGTCTTGATGCACAGCAGTCATTCTCCGAGGAGGTTGCTTCACTGGTAGAGCTGTTCCACTATCAATATGGTGCTCTGTAAGATGAGTACATCCTAGGTCATCTGGATTACTTTGAAATACTTCCTTGCATTGATATAGCAGGTTTGCAACAGTCTGTTTCTGTGTGGCATCTAAATCAGTGGCCGATTGTAGTATCGGTTGTAAATGTTCAGGAAGTTCTTCCTCACTAATAGATTCATTGAAGATGCTCTTGGAATGGCGATCTACAGTTCAGTTCATGGGTAAGTCCACCACATCTACTATTTCTTCCAATCTGGCTACTATCTCTCCAGGTTTTAAATAAACTGGGTTTGCAGTTGGATTAATGATATTGAGGGGTATTCTATCAGAATTGGTTTTAACAACTGTCCGTGCAACCAGAAGACCTGATCTCTCCATTAGATCGGCAGTGGGTTCCACAATTTTAATTATTGAATTTTTCCTGTTTGCCTCACCTATCCCAGTGTTGGCCGGAACGGGAACCTGAGATCGAGATGCAATAGTTATTTCCGCAGTTAATCCTATGTTACTGTGGAGATTGCCATCCTTCCTATGTAGCTCTATGGAAAAGGTGTTGACATCCAACCTCCTAATGGACAAATCCAGGTGACAGTCATGATCACCGAGAAAAATCTATTCCAAGAATTCCATGATTTATAGCCAAGGAGACTATATTTACTGAGTAATTTATAGTAATATCTCCTAAGCAGATTTTTAGATATGCCTCTCCATAACCTTTGAGATCCTCCCCGCTAGCAGCTCTTAGTCACAAATCAAGGGGGTTTAGTGATGGACGCTCTGTGTCAGAAATGTTGTGCAGCGCTCCACATCCAACAATTTATAGGTAGAGCCCGCATCCACCAACAGTTCCACATTAATCCCTTGCATAACAGAAAGCACATATAAGCATAAAGAATCAACAGAGATAACAAATCCGCTTCTTAGATATAGGTAGGACTGAATTTGTGGCCACAAACCCCGTCGTCCCTAGTTTAACTGGCTGTCTGCAGTCCTCTTTGCTGTACAGTTTCGCTGATAGTGTCCAATTTCTCCACATCCATAGCAACAAACTGTTTTCTCACGGTCCTGATTATTGGATTTTCTCGGCCCATGGTCTCGTCGCTTATGGTCCGATTGAACAACACGGTGGCGTAGATCATTCACAGTCTGGCACATTGAAGATAATTCCAAGTCAGTCTTGTTCAAGGATTCACATATCTGTGTGAGTATTGAGGGATGAATAGTGTCAACCGGCGTGTCATTTATAGGCCTGCCTGAAACTGCATAAGCTTCTCCATAGTCTGTAACAATTATTGGTTTCTTGGATGACTTTCCCCATATTGAAGTACTGAATGACTCAAACTCCACTGCAAGAGCAATGGCTGCTGGCAAAGTTTGGGGTCTCCCGAACTGCACATGTTTTCATAACTCAAGATCTCCCAGTCCTGACATGAATTGATTGATAACACAATGTTCCTGTGCCTCAACAGTGATAGTTGGGAAAGCCTTGGTCATCAATCGTCTAAGTCCATATCCAAATTGTATCACACTCTCGTTTGGTCTCCGATGACGATTTCTAAGCTCCATCTTATAAGATGTTTCACATTCCACTGGGTTATAGCGACGTGTCAGTTCAGTAACAAAATAATCATTACTGGGTTCAACGCCTCTAGATAAATCTCCAAGAATGGCCTGTGATGTTCCTTTCAAACACATAGCTAATTGCATGCCTTTTTCTCTTCTGGCTCATTGATTCCAATTAGAAACGGGTTCAAAATGGCGGTAAAAATATCTCTAGTCATAGTTTCTCCATCAACATTGTCTGGTTCCCTGCCTTTACGCCTACTATATGATGGCATTTGCCAACGATCCATTCTCTGGCTGGAATGTTGATAATTCTCCAAAGATCTGGAAGGAGTGACAGGTATTGGTGCTGGATTTCCTCACGATCCATCCATATTCCGGTCCATCCTTGTCCTGTTTGGGGTCAATAATACATCTCTAAGGCGAGCCTGTCTCTGGCTATCACGTCCTTCACTCCATCGGCCAGTTTCCAAAACATCCTAATGAACTATCCTTGGGTTGAAGGTCACCTCTGACTCTGAGCCATCCCTATCATTGCTGATCTGTCCAGATGTCCACTTATCATCCTCCATAGGATATGCTCCATGGTCCATTGACTCCTTCCTGTGATCTTGAGTGGTAGATGATGCATGCCCCAGCGCCTCCGTGGGTTCATCACCCTCTCCTATTTCCACTGGGTTTAATTGTCCAAGATTAACTTTCAGCTGTCAAAAACATTGTTCGAATTCCGCGCGTATGTTACCAAAACAAAGATAACGTATGATAGCTCTCCTTATCCTGGGTAAATTCTGATAGTCAAGATTATTTCCGAAATCCGCAGCACTTACTATTATTGAAGGGATCTAAAAACCAATCAATAATAGATGCGGAGATGTAAAGTTGTCTGAATTAGACTTAAAATGTAAGATGGCGTGAACGTCAGAGCTGATCCGAATCGAATCCCTGAATATCCAAACGCACAGCCTATTTAAGCTAACGCCCACAAGACACCATGGATACCTCTGGCTTGACCGTTTCAAATTGCTATATTACGCATCAAAATTTAGTACAACCTACGCTAAATTTCCTTAAACCAAAACGCTATGAGTTTACAATATGACAATATTAAAAATGAATTCATTTGACATAGAATTCTCAGGAAAATATAACTCCCGAAAGGTACTACGCGGTAGGCGTCCGTTTTATATCCGAAATAGAAGTTCCGCTCTACCGAGGCTATACCGAAGCTCTACCGTTTGGAGTTATATGTTAAAAAAATCCCTAAATACAGTGTTATTCAAATAAATTGCGGCATAACTAAGGTACTATAGCCTTAAAATTACATTTACAATATGTCATCACATTTCTTACATGAAAATCTCATGACACCAGTTTTCGAATATATGGACAAAATCATATTCCTAATATAAAATCAGTACGCTGTCGTAAGCCTTTAACACCGGTTATTCAAGTCAAGATAAATTTTTTTTGTGATGTACGAAATAATCTGTTGAAGAACTTGCGACCAGGCCTCGAAATTAACTCTACCCTGCGATTGGGTTAGTAAGAATTGTGATTGCCTAATATGAAACTTGGCAGCAATCTTGAGAAATATCCCTTCGCAGACCAAGAGAAGACTACATTTGAAAATTCACCACTGGAATGATGAGCTCGGAAATCTAGGCAGGCATTCCCGTGTAACATTTTCAAAGACACGCTTCTCTTATTCAGTAAATGAACATTTTCTGTGATAAAATTACAATTTCTTTCACCAAATCGTACCATTAAAGGGGGATAATTATATCCGATTTCATACCAAACAGTATTGCTGTTGGTGGGGTGGGGCGGGGGGGGGGGGGGGGGGGGGGTAAGAGAAAGGCAAGTCTTTCACATGGACTGGAAGATTGGTGGACACTTTGACGGTTTGGGAGTAGTGAGCCATCCTCCCACAGGGAAATTTGAAAATTTGATGTTCTGAGTCATTTCTTGCAATTTCAGTGATAAATATCATCTTTATATTGCTTGCTAAATAAATGAACTATATGAAATATCATCATGCTAATTTTTATGAGAGCGGAGAAGCCGGTGATTGGGGTGGGGTGGGGGTTGGGGGTATCTGACGGCATAATCAATCACGCCACATGTAGGCTAATGCCAAAGTCATGATGACGTATCATACATATCTCCACTAAGGAGCTGGAAATGTCCGTCAAGCGTACGACTTGTATGTCTTTGATGCATTTACAATTTTATAAAAATTATGTTGAATATTGTGAAACTAATTTGATTGCGAACTGTTGCCTCCCTCTTTTAAGTTAGTTTTAAAATAATCAACAGGCTGACAGTATAGTTACATTGAAATTTGAATTCAAGTAATTTAGGATTCGCGGTGTATAAATTAATCGCAACGCGCGCAAAACGTGGGTGGAGCGTAACCAGAAATGGCTGGGGCATAGGTAGAAATGTGCCCTTCAATTAGATGGTCTGGCAATAAATTACCGCCAGAATATGAATTCTGAACAGGAAATTTTCTTTTCTATAGAGCTATTGTCTACCATTCTTAAAATATTAATCAAGTTAAATAAATACATGTGCATGCTTCATCGCGGAACTACGTCAAATCACTGAACATAAAATGCAAAGTAATTACATTTACTTTGATGCGATTTTGTGTAACAATTCCATTGTATTCTTGTAATAGGTAGAACAAGCGCACCCCCTCCCCAACAATGACATTCATTAAGCGTTAATGATTTGCCTATACACCATTGCATATACATTATCCTCATGCTGTCGCGTTATTTCAGTTTGATTTCTGACAATCTATTTGTCTTACATTCCAATATAAAATCTAACAGTGCTCTGTAATGGACCTTTCCAGTTTTAGTGATGCACCGCTCATCTCTATCTAAGCTCCACCCACACGTCACCGTGTTGGGATTGATCGATCCCCGAATGCCCTGACTATCAGTTTCTTGAAAACTATACAGGTAAGTTGTTGAATATTTTGTAACTAATTTGACTTGGTGCTGTTGCTGCCCTGTCAAATTAGTTTCAAAATATTCAGCAGAATATATATTAAATAGTAAAGACACAATTAGTACAACAACGCATAGTCCGTCTTCAAATATGTTTTCAATCGTACTTATCCACGTCATTCATGACGTCATAATGACATCATTCATTATGATGGCATTCTACACGTCACGTAGTTGATTATGACGCCATATGATGGGTGGATAAAGTGGAAAGTTCTATTCAGCTTATGTTACAGGCGACAGAAGTGTGCATAGGCAATATGTCATTTCCACATTATTTACAACAATCTTTAACATTTCCATCATAGTAATGTGTGTTCAAGCATCCTGACAAATAACGTAATAGTGTAATCGTATTCTACACTATTAGTATTGTTAACCCGTTAACACTTATATCAGCCAAAACGACTTCTGCAGTGGTCTTGAGAAATTTCCATTTGCAGACCAAGAGAAGATTATTTTTGAAAATTTACCGCTGGAATGACTGGCTCGGTTATAGTCTTCTCTTGGTCTGCAAATGGACATTTTCTATGAGAAAATTGAAATTTTCTTGAACGAATTTGAGTATTAAAGGATTAATATTTACTATAATATTATCATCTGAAAGGCTTACATTTTATAATGATAATTTTATGATATATTCGGTATATAAGCTATGCCGACATCGGCCGCAGATTGCTTTGTCATATTTCATTCTTAAATAAAATTCTTGGAAAACCGTTTACCCGTTACTCCTTACATTATGCGGTTAGTATGTTGAATTTAATTTATCTAGGAGCTGTTGCTGCTTACATATAGGTACATACATGTAGGTATATGTCATTGTTTTATAGTCTGCTTCCACTTGTGTGCATCCCTGCGTGGTACAAGAAAATTATTTTCAAAATGTTAAACAAATCATACGGGTTACCTTGAATTTGAGGCACTGGAATTTGAATGGTTAAATGGGTAAAATTATTTCAACACAGCAAATAAATGAATCTAATCTGCCAGTCAAGTATATGACGTCATAATCAAATACGTCACGGGTATGGTGACGTCACAATTAAAATACAACATAAATGGAATTCTTAATAGTGTGTCATGTTGTACGAACTGTATGTCTTTACTATTTCTTAAACATTTTGCTGAATATTTTGAAACTAATTTTACTGGGCTTTGTTGCTTCCATTCAAAATATTCAACATCTTACCTCTATAATTTTCTGGAAATTGAGATTCATAGAGTTCAGAGTTAGATCGATCCCAGCACGGACAAATTCTAGGCAGAGCTTAGCTAGGAATTGGAGGTGGGGTTGGGGCGCAAAGCTAAAACTGGAATCCTTAATTAACACAGAGCAAGGTGAAAATGATGTTTCTATTCCACTGAAGCGGATGCGCGCCTGTCTTTATGACGAGTAATTGGCAAATTCATGTAATGCTGAGCAAATGTCTCGTAAATAATTTATTTTTCCAATTCAAAATGTCTAGAAATGAGGTTTATCAAGCTGAATATATGTCTCTTTCAATACTGTTCTATGAAATACTACGAAGCTTGAAGGGCGTAAGTGAATATCAGACAGACACACATCCGTGAAGTATGTCTTCAGGAGAGTCATCAATTATTGCAGGCCCACCTGATAACACCCGGGGTAACAAAATAACGAGATAAAATCAGTTAGAGTCTTACAGCCACCTTATAGCCGCTTCAGCAACTAGAATGCACTCTAGGGCGATGCTGACTCACGCCTTTGCGCTCTGTCTTGACAAAGCACTTAGATAACCCCGTGAACTATATATACACCCGTGCAAAAGTTAAGCACCACCCTATTTTTACGCACATGCGAGGGTATATTCATGTGCTATGAAGAAAGCAATAGCATACACATTTATGTACCCATCCATCTTAGTGCAAGAGGTAATAATGCAATTAGAGGAATGCTGATTATGATGGTGGGGAAACACTATGTTTTTGTTTGAACTTGAAAACGAGGCCTGAATATGGTTACGTTGACACAACTGACAACTATTGCCCTACAGTTGACACACGTGGCTAGATTGTCATTAATGGTGTCTGAAAACGAAGTTTAACATCTGTGCACGAGTTTGAGACTGTCATTATTAATACCGGGTATATCCACCTTGTGCCTGGATGACGGCCTGGACACGACGTCTCATGCTAGTCACCAACCGACTGATACGCCATTGTGGTATTCGTTGCCATTCAAGATGGAGTGCGTCTGTTAATTCCTGTAGGTTCTGCACAGGAGGATCCCTCCTTCTCACCATGTTTCACAGAATGTCCCAGATATGCTCAATAGGGTTCATGTCAGGGCTCCTTGCTGGCCATGGTAGGGTTTCGATGGCATTCTGGCGGAGGTATTCATGCACAGCTCTAGCACGATGTGGTCGGGCGTTGTCATCCATGAATATAGGGTGGGTTCCAGGTGCATGATTTACAAAATGAGGGACCACAACTCTATCCAGTATGGAATCTTGATATCTTTGTCCATTTAGTGTTCCAGGTACAGTCAACAGATCCAGCTTACAATCAAATGAGATGCACCCCCATATCATAACGGAACCTCCACCAAATGGAACTTCTTCCATGATGTGACGTTGGTCGTACGCCGTGCGTCTGGACCTCCATACACGAGTTCGACCATCTGTGGCATGAAGCAGGAACAGACTTTCATCGGACCAGTGTACCCGTCTCCAGGATCTCATGTTCCAGTGTCTTCTTTCGTTGCACCACCTCAGACGCTCCTCTTTGTGGTGTGCAGTGAGGAGAGGACGTCTGACAGGTCTCCTAGCTTTCATGCCAGCAGCATACAGTCTCCTTTTGACGGTAGACATTGACACTCTATTGCGCGTTTCCCATTGCTGGCTGAGCACTCTGCTGTTGGTGAATGGAGATCTCCTAACAAGGCGTACTAGGGCTCGATCATCACGGGCAGTAGTCTTCTTCGGTCTTCCAGATCTAGGCCTGTCCTTCACCTCGTTAGTTTGCCCATGTTTTGCAATCAAACGACTGATTACAGTATGGTTAATGTTCAGCTGTCTGCCAATCTCTCTGCATGACATACCAGTGGTATGCATGCCTATGATTTGCCATTTCACACGATCACTTAACCTTCGTCTTGCCATAGCGGTTCACAATCAAGAGCTAATTCGCTCTGTACAAATAAACCACGGTCATGAACACAAAATTCCTAATCTTGTCGCCTAAATCTGTACGTAATGTTCTACACCTCAAACTGGACTTTAACATAACTGAACACGTGTGCTGTTTCCCGCCACGCACGGACATCAAGCGGCGTGAAGTCATGCATGCATGTGCATTTCGTTCTTGGAATTATGTCAGCTAACGCGGGGACAAAAAGTATGGCAGCCTAGTTGTACCATCATGTTTCTACGTTCTATTGTTTTTGCTGGTGCTTAACTTTTGCACAGGTGTATAGTTGATCGTTTAACCTCAAACTCAACTCTATCATAAACGGCCATAATATGGAGGCGTGTGCTAAATCTGGTATTCCTACATTGTATGAACCTCGTGATCCCGTGTCCTAGATATGTCATGCTTTGTCCTGAAACTTATCGAAGTTCTTATGAACTGACTAATTTTAGTGGATTTGCCAAATTTTGTGATTCTATCTACCTGCGTTCCAGATTTCTGGCTAAAACGTGCATTTATGCACTTGGTGAATCAGCGGCCATGCATATTTGAAATCCTGAGCTAAAATCAAAGTTTCCCTCTAGCCAACCACAATATGAATATATGTTGCCGATTTGATGATTCTACCTACTTGCATTGCAGCGTCATCCACGAAAATGTGTATTCAGGTTTGCGTAAAGCCGTTATGCAGCCTAGATTTTTAACCTTTTGACCTCAAACTAAAGGTTTTCTAGCCACTCATCATATGAACATATGTGCCACAACCTCGTATGAGTCCGGAGATATCGCTCGGACGGACGGACGAACGGACGGACGGGCGGGCGGGCGGGCGGGCGGACGGACGGGCGGGCGGGCGGGCAGGCAGGCAGGCAGGCAGGCAGGCGGCCGTCGGGTGGGCAGGTAGGCTGGCTGGCAGGCAGGCAGGCAGGCAGGCAGGCAGGCAGGCAGGCTGGCAGGCTGGCAGGCTGGCAGGCTGGCAGGCTGGCTTGCAGGCTGGCAGGCAGGCAGGCAGGCAGGCGGGCAGGCGGGCAGGCGGGTAGGCGGGCAGGTAGACAGACGAACAGACATACCGGCTTTCGGCGGTGGGAGTAACTATGGATGCCAAGTGTGGCTTGATACTCAGTCATTGCGTTACTGCATTAACTAACTAAGCATTATTTTAGGGATTTATTCTAAATTTTACTGACTTGGCAGGTCACATGACCCGGACATCAAGAAAGTGATGGACGGTATTTTACCAATAAAGGGTTCCCTTTCTAACTATGCCCTGCTCATTTCTAGCTAAGCTCGGCTCACATGTGTAAGCGCGTTGGAATCGATCTGCGACTTTGACACGTGACTTCCAAGAATATAAATTTCAAGGTAAATGTACAAGAAAGCTTAATTTTAATGGGGCTGTTGCTGCCTGTGCAGCTTTGTGTCGGACGCTTCGATTTTCGTGACGGAGCTATACACCGTTTTGATTGGAACATAATAGATCGTAACGGAAGATACTTGAGTGGCAGAGTGGATCCCTCAATTAGTAATCACTAACCAGATAGTTTCATTCTAGAAGGCACAAACTCAACAGAATCCAATGAATGATCAATAAGTGTTTGCCAGGAAGGCTGTTTATTGCCCACGAAATACATTTTACCATATGATGGTTTCATTCCATATAAATAAATTTCGTAGGTTTAGTTGTGAATTTGAATTAGGGACACGTGCCTCTAATTCACTTTGACATCTTAAAACATTCTATTAATTTATACGTAATGAAATCATCATATGGTAAGATTTATTTCGTTTCATTACATCTAGTTACACAATTTAAGCCTCTAAATATAAACAATTTTTGCAATTTTATTTTGAACAATTCTGCTGTGAATATGCCCCTTTAACATTAAGCTCGGGGAGAAGGCGCGGGGAATCCAGCAGAAAAATGAAATTTGGGTGGGGTGGGGATAACATCGCATGGAAAACACGTTTGGTCGATAACCATGGATATGTTTTATTATAGTATATAAGCTGAGTGACGGCAAACAGCATACACTACGCAATGACGGATGCAATACTACTATATCCATGGACTCCAATACCCATGCGGGTTCAATAAATGGTCATGTGTGTTGTCATATTAAAACGTCCCTGTTTTCACAAGCACCTTTAATAGACAAAAAGGTGAAGAAGTCCCCCTCAACCCACTACCGAGACGATATTACAGAGATGGAGTAATTCAATCCAAAATTTAACGGGGTTGCCACTGGATACCTTCAATTTACGACACTGATGACAATTAGATGAAAGATGCTTAACAAAGTGTATTATTCATAATATATTACAATAATGATACGTGCGTGCGTGTGGATGTGGATGTGGACAGGACGACACAGAAATACTCAAGTTCGTATGAAATGGTAAATGTCTTCATGCTGTGGTGGTCTCCTTGAGCTGAGGAAGAGCTAGACGACCACGATAATGCGACGACACGACGATGTGACGAGGCGATGTCGATGCGCGATAGTTCAATAGCAGGAAGGCGATGTTAGTGAAATAACAATGCAGTGGCCGGTGATGACAGCTAGACGATAACAGGATGGCATACGAAGATAATACAGCAGATCATTGTATTATCGCTGTTCAATTGGCCATCCTAGGCAAGTTCAATACTCCAAAAGTGGCTGGTGGTTCTATAGGCGATGAGATGAAAGTACGGATAGTGCGAAGGCATCAATTCACCGACGTCTTCATCCGTATACTAAGACTAAGGACACAAAGATTAAGTGTGAATATTCGGAATGGAATTGTGTATACAGATATTTTAACAAGAATATGATTAGACATAGTATATATAACAAGGTGGTCAATTGGGACAATTGTGTGTATTCGTAATTTGGTAAATAAGGTATAATATATACAATTCACAAAATAAAGTGATTATACAATAGTTGCATATAATTACGGAGGTGTGACTCATTACTCCTACTTAACGTGAAGTATCATGCCACCCAAATTGGTGGTGTTCGACAATTTGCTCTCATACAGCAACGGCGGCTAACGACAAATGGGTTTACGACCACCCAGGATCAGGAAAGCTATCAAGTTCCGATGATATGAAAAGCTATAATTGCCACCTATATATAAGGAAAACCAGAAAGGAAAATACCTGACGCACGATGCACGAACAGATGACAGGTACCCGCTAGAACGTCTACGGGCAAAACTTACGTGAAAGACGTGCATAAGACTGCAAGTCCTATAGAACATAATTAGCATACTAAAGGAATACGCTATGTGAAATGTGACAGGCAAGTAATCAATGTGATCGCCGGTATGAAGAATTGCATAACAAAACAAGTAAACACACAAAGCTTAAGGCTGGCATGCTATAATTAATCACCTCAGTTAATCGATAAAATGAATAACACAAATAAGAACACTGTTCGGAATAAATCGTGACACAGACTCACACTTCAAAAACGTTTATCACAATAAACCTTTCTTAATAACATCGCGATTTCACTTCTGACCTAATTAAGTAGTCTGCACCAATGTTATCAACTCCCTTAATAACTTGAACTTTGAAGTCTAAATTTTGTAGGAACAACGCCCACCGCATGATCCTAGGATTAGCCAATTTAGCTTTGTTCAAGAATTGCAAGGGTTGGTGGTCCGTCTGGAGAATAAATGGTTGGCCGTATAGGTATATCATAAATTTGTCTACTGCCCAGATAATTGCCAAGCACTCCTTCTCTATGACTGAAAATAACGCTTCTCTGGTTAATAGTTTCCGGCTAGCATAAGCAATCGGACATAGTAACTCATCATGTTGTTGTAACAAAACTGCACCAATTGCGACGTCAGATGCATCCACGCGTAAAACAAACTCCTTTTCAAAATCTGGAAGATGAAGAATAGGCGACCGGCATAAGGTTTCTTTCAGCTCCCGAAATGCATTGTCATGAATATCTTCCCAAACCAGCATGTTTGGTTTTCCCTTTTTAAGTAAGTCTGTCAATGGTGATGCAATCTTGGCATAATTTGGTACATATCTTTGATAGAATCCTGCTAGGCCAATAAAGGAACGAAGTTCAGTCTTAGATCGGGGTCTTTCTGCATCACGGATACGCTCAACCTTTTGTTCAAGAGTTACTAATTTACCAGACCCAACCCTGTGACCTACATATTCTAGTTCTGGATAACCAAAGTAACATTTCGAAGGTTTCACAGTTAGACCTGCATCTCGGATACGTGTGAATAGAAAACGTAGCATGTGTATGTGGCTATTCCAATCATCTGTGTGACCTAAAACATCATCAACGAAACTATCTACATCGGATAGGCCATCTAGCAATATTCGCATCATCCTATTATACGAACTACCAGCATTCGACAAGCCAAAAGGCATCCGGACAAATCGGTACAAACCAAACGGACTGTAAAATGCTGCGTAATCTTTAGCTCTTTCTGTTAATGGGATTTGCCAATATCCCTTTGAAAAATCCACTTTGGACAAATATTTACACTTCCTTACTCCTGCGTATATAGCTTCTGAACTCGGCATTGGCTCTGCATCAAGTAACTCTGTTTAATTCTCTGAAGTCAATCACGGGGCGTGAGCTGCCATCTTTCTTTTTTACGAGGATGAGTGGAAACCGATATGGAGTAACAGCTGGCTCTATAATGCCCATCTCCTGCATTTCAACAATTTCTTTTTTAACAGTATCAATCAGAGTGTGAGGAATAGGATATGGTTTTAAATGCATAGGAGCAGAGTCTGTTAGTTCGATGTCATGAGTTACCAAATGTGTAAGACCAGGCTTGCTTGAAAATATCTCAGAATACTCAGAAATTAAGGCATGAATTTCCCTAAATTGATCAGGCTGTAAATCAGGGTTTATATTTACATGGTCATATGATTCATTAGCACACTGATAATAATAATAATAATAATAATAATAATAATAGTTATTTATTGAGGGTAAATCTTCAAGTACACGGCCTGATCTAACAGAGGCCCTCATTAACATATATACAGAAATTATTTACAATTTGTACAAATTTGTACATCTATGTACACACAAAGAAATTCTGACAGATTATTATTATCATTATTATCATTATTATTATTATTATTATTATTATTATTATTATTATTATTATTTGAAAGTCGCACATACACCTTAAATCACACAGTTCTTTCAGCGACAAATTGGCACGTACGCCTGCACACGCTTCTACATATCTTACAATAATTAAAGAATTAATTCCTAATTTGCTTATCCCTTTCCAAGAGCATTTTTGTTCCACGATAGCAGATTATGATTCCCGGATTAACCCGACTAACTGACTATCAATTTTAGAGTAACTATGCAGGTAACTTGTTGAATATTTTGAAACTTTCCTGGCCGGGCATTGTTGTAACTTATGGTACCAACATCGTCCCGCCTGGATAGTTCCAAAATTCTCAACAAAATGCTTATTAAATAGTGGTTACACACAATTCGTGTAACGACGGGCTAAGAAGAATCCTTCATGAAGTAAATATACAGAACCTAGTCAACAATTTCTCGCTCCCTTCGCTCGCTCCTTCACCCACTCCCACATGCTCGGTCCTGCAACCCCCCACCACAACGGGTGGATGGTGGTGGTGGTGGCGAGGCACAACTTTGGGCCTCGTAATTAATCCACGTTTAGATGAGTGTATATGTTGGATTTGAAAGATGAAAGCGTTGTTGATTGTGTAATGCTTTTCAGTAGTGAGTTCCATATTTGTGTTGCTGAATGTGTATAGCTGTTCTTACCATAATCTGTTCGTATTTTTGGAGGTTTTAAGTGGCCATAAGTTTTCGATCGCAGATTTAATGTGTGTGCTTCATCCATGGGTGTAAACATATTGGTAATATATATTGGCGTGAGGTTGTTTAGTGCTTTGTATGTCATTATGGTTTTTTATAGCCATTCTCTGAGTTAACGACGTCCATCTTAGGGTAGTATATAGTTGTTTTGATGGAGTTCTATATGGGACGTCTAGGAAAATTCTTGCAGCACGCTTTTGTAATTTTTCTAATTTGCTTAATACAGTTGGAGTACCTACATAATAGACAAGACTACAATAATCTATATGCGATAATATGTATGCTTTGTAAAACAAGTTGCGTTCATCGATACTCATATACTGTTTGTTTTTCTTTAGCATATATATAAGTGAGGCTGTTCTGCTGCATATTTTGTTTACATGGTGTTGCCAAGATAAATTCCCGTTTATATGTACGCCTAAAAGTTTTACATTGTCTACAATACCTAATTCTCCGTTATATATGGGTATTTTAATTTCCCCCTCATTAATGCGCTTAAGTTTGTGTTTAGTGCTTATCATTGATTGTTTGGTTTTGTCGGAATTTAGAATCATTTTATTATTTTCACACCAGTTTTGGACAGAGGCCATATCCCCAGACAGTTGTTCAGTTATATTTCGTACATTGTCAAAATTACAATGCATAGTAGTATCATCGCAATACAAGTCCACGTTGCTGTTTATGCCCATATGTAGGTCATTTACATAAATAATAAATAGAAGCGGTCCTAGCACTGAACCCTGAGGGACACCTACTGTTACCAGTAAAAAACCTGAAATCTTATCAGAAATAGACACATATTGCCGTCTGTCTTCCAGATATGATGCGAACCACTTTAGCGTAAGGGAATCAGATTTATAGATGGCTAATTTTCGTAGAAGAATGTCATGATTTACAAGGTCAAAGGCTTTCCTGAAGTCTATCATAATAGCTCCTACAATCTCGCCATTATCGACCGCAAATCTCCATTTTTCTATTAATTTTAACAATGCGGTTTCGCAAGAATGCTTTGGCCTAAAGCCGGACTGAGACTCATATAGTAAATTATAGGTACTTAGAAATCTATATAAATAATTATGGACGTATCTTTCAATGATTTTGGAAAAAATTGGTAGAATGGAAATTGGTCTGTAATTACTGATCTCACTTTTATTATCTGACTTATGTACAGGTTTTACTTTAGCGTATTTCCACATAGTTGGAAACACACCTCCGTCTATACTTTTATTAATAATGGCTGTAACTGATGGCGCGATAACTGATGCAGATAATTTTAGAAAATGGGCATTCAATTCGTCATATCCTGCCGACTTATTCGTTTTTAAATTTATAAGTTCTTTGTAAACGTAATCTACTGATATTGCAGGTATTCTAAACTCAGTTTCATTTGGCACTTTACTGCTAACAAGCATTTTAAGAGCATTCGTTATCACGTGATCTGGGCCGTTTATTGATTTTGCGAGATCTGCAGCTACTGTACTAAAATATTGATTGAACATTTCACAATGTTGTGCTGTGTTTCTAATGTCATTACCGTCGGAATCATATAACACTAATGGCATTTTACTAGATTGTGGGTTTATGTTTTTCATAATGGTCCATATATTAGAGGGATTATTTTTCTTTTCAGCAAGCTGTTTACCGAAATAGTTTCGCTTTGCCCTTTCTATTAGGGACATAAACTCTTTATATTTAACCATATCTTTTACCTTTTTGAAATAATCGCGATCTTTCATAGCTTTTAAAATATCCTCGTTAATCCAACCAGCTTGACAAAACCTTTTTACTCTGCGCTCGATGATAGGGGCGTGGTTATTGAGAATAGCGAGGAACATTTCATGCCATATTTTAAGAGCTTCATTTGGGTCACTTATTAAATTAATCACTTCCCAATTATATTGCGATAAATTCTGAAGGAATTTGTCATTATCAAAGTTTTTCTTGCATCTGTATTTTATAGTATGATGAGTGCGAGTTTTGTGAGTGCCGCTTTTTCGCACAACAAATATAGGAAGATGGTCTGATAGGGCTAATTCGCCTACGCTTACTGAAGAGACTTTGCTTTTGTCGGTGATATATACATGGTCTATTATGGTGGCTGTCGTTTCTGTGATTCTAGTATGTGTATTAATTAGTTGCTGTAGATGAAATGTATCCATTAATGATTGCCATTTTGCTGATATATTTACTTGAAACCAAATGTTAAAATCGCCTATTAAAACAATATCCGTGTTATGTGAATAGGCCGCCTCAAGCAAAGATTCGAATTCATCTATCCAGCTTGCTGGTGAATCTGGTGGCCTATAAACACAAGCAAGCAAGAAAGGTTTTGTTTTATAGGGCGTGACCTCGAGCCATAATGTATCCAAGTCATCTGTTTCTAATTCTATCCTTCTACAATAGGACTGATTTTCTTCAATATATACTACGATGCAGCCGCCGTCGCGATTTGGCCGATCCCTTCTCTCGATGTTATAACCGTTGATAGCTATTTGATTATCTGTAGTGTTAATTCCTAAAACAGTTTGTGTTGTACAAAAAATTTCAATTTCCCTTGAAGTTTTTTCCATAATTATTTTCAATTGATTTATTTTGGGCATTAAGTGCTGTACATTTAGATGTCCTATACGTAAGCCTTTTGTATTTATATTGAAAGACGGGAAATCATACTGCTTTGTTAATTTGACAAAATCAGGATTACATGTCCATTGGTCAAGTGGGTCCCCAGTAATTCGGTGTGAGAGTATATCATTTTCACCTTCAATGAAGCAATATGATATAATATTGATGAAATCAAGAAAATGTACTTGAACCATATAGCTTAATATATTAACGTATTCCATATACCTATCATTATTATTATTATTATTATTATTATTATTTTTATTATTATTATTAACGCCATCGGCGAAATCAGCATCATCATTAGGCCTATTTGTACCCAGAATGCTATGGTTGGTGGTGGCAACAGTGACAATATTAGCATAGTCAAAGCTACTTTCGGCAGCATTGGCAACATCAATATCAGCACTATTTGAAGCATTCACAAAGCAATCATTTGTTATAGCACATGGAATAACACATAAAATAGTGGTTGCTACATACCGGCTATTGATATAATTACAACTCGCAGTAGAATAGACGGTAGTAGTACAATCGGAGGTAGCGATAGCAGAAGCAAAGTCAGCAGTAGCAGTTACTAAGACAATATGATTTGATGATGAATCGGTAACTGTGTGGCCCTCCTCTATTACGGCATTAATAGTTGTATCATTTGCAATATCATTTAACAAATCGAATATGTTACTGATTGACACATTGTACGTAGGTTGCGTACGATAGGCAGACACATAATTATTATTATTATTATTATTATTTTTTTTTTATGTTTTTAATATTATTATTATTATTATTATTATTATTATTGACCGAGTTGGGGTAATTTGTTTCTGTAACGTCGCAACTGTTTATTAGGTTGTATTGAGTTGCCACTCCTTCTTGGCCGAACCGTTAATGTCCAGGACATCGATTAGATGTGTGGCCATAACTATTGCAGTTGTAACATAGAACCGGTCGGCCGTGTCGAGACATCAACGATTTGTGGTTAGGTTCCGCACAGAACTTACATGCCGTATTTATTAGAATGCTAATGTACTCATGTATAGCATGCACGAGCACAGTTGAACTACTTTTACTGAGGTGTAGTTTGTCTGCTAAATACAACGAATTGTTTATCGCACCTGGGTGGCTTCTCGAATAAAATAATCTCGACGATTCTATCATTGTGAAGTCCATGAAGTGTTCTCGAACTTCCAAATGCCGATTAAATTTCCGAATGAATTCGTGACGCGTTGAATTGTCACCAAGCGGACATAGCTCACATATAAAGAGCTTACACTGCGGCGCTAGCGCGTGTACGTCACGTATTAACGTCTCAATATCCATTAACGCGTCACTGAGAGGGCTATCGGAATTGTTTGTTGCCGCCATTACAATAATATTAGTGTAGTTATGTAGGTCTATTGAATATAGTACCTCCAAAATGTTCATTATTTTGGCGCCCTCTACAGCACATTACTTGCACTTGCGGATCCAGACCGTTTTCCTGAATCCCCTTCACTATCGATGATCCAATTATGAGTGTCTGTTTGGATGGATTTGCAGTATGGTCCGCATATTTGGCGTTGGTATCCGATTTGAAATTTGTTATAACATCGATGTGATGAGGAGTAACTGCTGGCGCACACTTATACTTACTCTCACCACATGCGTTCGATTTCTTAGATGTAGAAGTTCTCTGATCACAGAGCTTAGGCTTAGTTACGGACATCTGACCGGGCGTATCTAATCGCTCTACGCCACGAACAAGCGGACCCGATTGTCCACGCGTGCTGGTTGTCAGTACGCTCTTTGTCTCTGTCCTTTCTACTGCGGTGACCACCGGCCCGTCTAATGGGATATCCTGGCTCACGTGTTCAACAGGGTTAGCGCCTCTATCCACTATTTTCTTTGTTCCTACACTATTTCTTAGTCTGATATTTTCCTCGGTTAATTCGTTTATTTGGGCATCCTTTTCAACTAGTTGTTTACTTAACATTATAACTTGTTGCATCAGGTCCATCGATGTTTGCGCCAAGGTGGCTTGACTGGCACATGTCATGATCGGCGTGCTAGTGAGCTCGGGAAGGAATAGTTCTTTCGGCTTTGTTTGTATTGAGCTGCATGACGACATACTTAAGTTTACACCATATGCAGAATACACATCATTGCCTACATTCACCATGTCATCGTCTACATCCACCACGCCTACAATTACGTCGTCTCCTACAATCACGCCATCAGCTCCATTCAACACGTTATCGCCTACATTCACCGCATCCTCGCATACATTCACCACGTTTTCGCCTACATCCTCCACGCCTACATTTACGTCGTCTCCTAAAATCACGTCATCGGTTCCATTCAGAACGTCATTGCCTACATTCAGCACGTCATCGCATACATTAGTGTTTTCTTCTACAATCACATCATCTGATCCATTTAGCACCTCATCGCCTGCATTCAGCCCGTCGTCGCCAACATTCAGTACTCCGTTACAATTGTCATATAGGCCTATATTGCTTGATAAAAACTTGAAGTCTTTGATAATCCAGTCGTGCGCATTGACACCTTGAATGTGAATGACAGAGGTGGTCGCATACAGAGTTACCGTAACGTTACACTCTTTGTGGTCAGTAATATGTTCATGCACACGATATATTGTGCCATTTTGACCCTTTTTCAGCCCAGTTCCGTAGAGTTCTTCAAACTTTGTTATCCATTTTGAAATTTGAGACGGTGCTCTTAATTGAACAGTGATCGAATATGTATTATACTTAATTTTAAAATGGTCATTTTCTACTTCATCTGTTTGCGAAGCTTTACTGACGTTGCTTTAAATAAATCCACATTTGTAGTTAACAAACTTAAACATAGGTTTTCTAAGCTTTCCATTTTCCCACTTTTACAGTGCTTGTGGCCTAGGTCGTCCGTATCCGGTTTAATTGTCCATTTCTAGCGGATTAACTAAAATGGCCCCGGATTGTCTGGCCTTAAAACAACAAGTAGGCGAAAGCTAGGACACACTAATGCAATGCATGGTAGAAACTTATATATGTCTCTTGTAGCACATTAATTTTTTACTCATATCTTATGAAATACACAATATTTAGTCTGAATAAATACACTGTCCTACGCACGGTATCGATAGCTAACCACCAATACTAAATTTCTTTCATAGCTCACACTGAAAACATATAAAATCATCGAATAATTGAGGAGCAAATTGCTGCGTGTTATGTTAACTTTTGCAAAGATCTCTATCTTTTAGCAATGCATCATTGTCAAAATCATCAGGTTCGCCGACTTGGCAATCCAAAGCTGCTATAGTATTACTTTCTAGGGGTACATCTCGTTTGACATATAATTTTAACATATTGATATGCAAGACCTTGACTTTTGACCCAATTTGTACATGATAATCATTAATTCCTGATTTCTTAACAACTTGAAACGGTCCTCGCCACTGCATAGGAAGTGTATTGGCTTTAGTTGGTAAAAGTACAAGAACTGATTGACCGGGTGTTCAGGTTCTTAATTTAGCACATTTATCAAAATAATAATAATAATAATACAGCATTTGTAAAGCGCCATGTGTCAATGTCAATTTTCAAAGGCGCTTGTGAAGAGATGTGTTTTTAATTTTTGTTTGAAATCATTAATTGATTGGATGGATTTGATGTGGACAGGTAGCTGGTTCCATAGTCTCGGAGCCACAACACTGAAGGCTCTGTCCCCACAGGAGCGTAAATTCGATCGCGGAATTTGGAGCAATAGCTTATCCACAGAACGAAGTCTGCGACATGGATCATATGTCAAGAGAAGTTCCTGCAAATAGTCGGAAGCGTTGTTGTTTAGACATTTCCAAGTCAAGAGCAGAATCTTGAACTCAATCCGTTTCCGGATGGGGAGCCAATGAAGATCTTTCAAAATTGGTGTTATGTGATGACGCTTTTCGACCTTGACTACCAGACGAGCCGCAGCATTTTGCACATATTGCAGTTTATCAAGGGATTTTTCGGTGATGCCATATAAGAGACTGTTTCCATTGTCCAATCGTGATGTGATAAACGCGTGAACAAGTGTCTCTGTGGTCTGATATGTCAGCACATTTCTGATGGAATTAATGTTACGCAAATGGTAAGTCGCAGATTTGCACACAGAGCTTAAATGTGCATCCATATTCATAGCCTGGTCTAGATACACGCCCAAGTTCCTAGCGGATGTAGTTGCCGGGATCACGCTGTCAACTAACTGAACTTCCGTAGTGCCGATTTTGCTGCGTTGTTGATTTGTCGCTATGATAAGGAACTCAGTCTTGTCTGGATTGAGTTTTAGCTTGTTCTTGGTCATCCACCGGCTAATATCGGCGACGCATGTTCGGACCTGTTGTAGAGCTGATGTTTCCTGACAAGGTATGTTAGGCTTAAATGTTAGATAAAGCTGCGTGTCATCTGCGTACATATGCACCTGAAGGTTATGTCGCCGCACTATATCTGCTATAGGAGCAGAGTAAACAGTAAAGAATCTGGGACCGAGGACCGATCCTTGAGGGACACCATAGTTCAAAATGAAACTTGTACTTGTCTTGTGCACAGAGCAGATTATCCATAGCAATCTTACCGACTTGTTCCAATCGATTGCGTAGATTGAAGACGTACTCGTAGGTGGTCCTAACCTCATCACTGACGCCTTCCTTCGTCCATAATTCCCGTAAGACAGACAGGGGTCCACGCACAGTTCGACCGTACACCAATTCGAATGGTGAGAATCCAGTGCTAGCTTGCTGTACCTCTCTGTAGGAAAACAACAAAGCTTCAATATACCTATCCCAGTCTTTAGGACTTTCTGAGCAAACTCTTTTCAACATTTGTTTCAGTGTGCCATTCCACCTTTCGACTAGGCCGTTACACATTGCATGATACGGAGTAGTAAAAAGTTGTTCGATAGATAATAACCTACATACCTCCATCATACCCGAAGTAAAATTGGAACCATTGTCAGATAAAATCTCTTGAGGGATACCAGTACGTGAAAACATCTGCATCAAGGCTTCTGCAACTCTCTCAATTTCAATGGAAGGTAATGCAATGGCTTCAGGATATCGGCTTGCATAGTCGACCATTGTCAAAATGAATTTGTTCCCTCGATCAGTTCTGGGTCCGATTGGACCAATAATATCGATTGCAACACGTTCGAATGGCACTGCAATAAGTGGCATACGCTGGACGGGTACTTTAGATATACGACCTTTAGGAATGGTCTTTTGACACTGATCACAAGATCTACAAAATCTGTACACATCAGCTGAAATTCCAGGCCAATAGAAATTCTGTTGAATACGATCTAGTGTTTTCCTAACACCGAGATGACCAGACATAATGACGTCATGACCTAATTTTAGGACCTTACTGCGTAAACCTGTGGGTAAAATAAGTTGCTTAGTTTCATTTTGTTTAGTACTAAAATAACGGTACAACACACCCTTTCTGCGATCAAACCGTTCATGGGACGACTTAGTATCTCTGCTAACCTTCTGAATACACTTTCTACGTATATGCCTAAGGCTAAGATCCCTAATGTGTTGTTTGATGAGTTCATCTGTTGATAAACTGGCATTTATTATTTCTGGTACTTTCAATGGTTTACTAGGTTTACTAGAGTCAGCAGCGTGACTCCGTGTAACAACAGCATTCATTAATTTACCATCACTATTTACATTACTTACATCTGCAATTTCAATATTTACATCTTCTTGACGTATAGGCCTACTACACTGTGACTTCACGTCGGGCATGACACTGTTCACCAGCTCCGTTTCAACATCTGAATTAGGCCCAACAACATCCACCGGCTTTGTCGCACTAACCACATTGTTCATTCCCATAGTGGCACCAGGGATATTTCCAATAATGACGTCACAAATTGGATTCTGCAAACATAAAGCCTCAACAGTACCAACAAAGAATGGAGTGTTGACCTTAATACAAGCAACAGGAGCAGAACGTACTGTTCGATCTATTATCACATAACGTTGTACTTTACCAGTCAAATCACCATCTGACACAAGCGATCTTTTTACCACCGCACTGCTACATCCAGTGTCTCTCATCACAGATACGTCCACGTCACCAATGTGACCTTTGGCAATGGGTAAAGAAGAAATTGGCAAATATTGATTAAGTTGAAAACTCCCTACCATTGGCATAGAACAACCACATTTTAAATATGCAACACCTTTTTGTATGGAGCATAAATGTGAATCATCATGTTTAACCATACAGGAAGCAATAGCACTCTTATTTGCATTGCCGCCATTGTATGTGTAATTTGGTTTCGCTCTAGGACCCTGGTTAAATCTACAATCACGAGCAACGTGTCCCATCTTACCACACGTGTAACACGTTCGTGGATTACTATTCACATGGTTGGTTGGTCTGTGTAACCGCTCATTGGATGTTGGTTGGGATGGTTGAGATGGTTGAGAACAATTCTTATCAGGAAATCCTTTCCGTTCATTAGTTGACAGACGACTCCACCCTCTAGCTTCCATGTAATTATCCGAATGTTTGACAATTTCATTCATAGTTCGAGGGTTATGTTCCCTTATGAAAATACACAATTCTCTTGGGACATTATTCAAATATTGTTCCACCAAGAGTAACTGCCGCAATGATTCGAATTCCTTTTCAATTTTGGCAAATTCTACCCATCGATCGAAGTGACTTTCAAGACGAAATACAAACTGTGAAGGGACTTCACCTGGTGCGGGTTTGGCAGAGAAGAATTTACGTCTAAATCCTTCTTCAGTAAGCTGATACGTTTTAAGTAAAGCCAATTTTAATTCGTCATAATCAACAGCTTTCTCTGGGGGTAGTCTAGTATATGTATCCAGGCCCATGCCCTGTAAAAGGGTACTCAAGTACACAGCCTTTTCACTACTATTACACAATTTCAATGCTAATGAAATTCGCTCAAATCGTTCTAGAAATGAATCCATTTGATCCTTTGACTCATCAAACATCGGTAATTTTGGTCTATGAACAAAAGGATTACTGTTACTAGAGTTATTTGGTTCAGTAGAATTATTCCGTTTTTCCAAAATTTCAAGATCCATTTTGCGTAACTCGCGTTCGTGGGCGCGACGATCTCTATCTTCGACTTTACATTTTTCTTCTGCACGAATTCGTTCCACCTCTACAAACTGACGCAGTTCAGCGCCTTCCACGCCCAATTCCTTACCGATTTGCATATATTCACGTAACTCCCCCATTATTCTAACTCAAACCAACATTCAATTGAATATAAATCAATAGTGTAAAGCAAGGTAATATATTAAGCGCTATGGGTTATAAAGGGTTAAAACGATTTCAATTTCCTAACTGAAATAGGCATATAAACAAACCAGACGACTACGGACCAGACGCGTGCCGGTAATCAACACGCCGCCGCTGATATAAACACTAAAGATGTATATTACACTAACACGCGTGCCTATCGCCGGCGCTGCTCATCAAATTAATTACGAAACATTTTACTACTAAATGGAAATATGCTTACCAAAATTCAATATATGTAAAGACTGTCGCTCATTTCAAAATAGTCACCGGAAGTTGATGAAGTCTACGACAGCAGCAGCTTCCAGCAACTGTTTTCCAAACGGGCGCCAGTCGTTTCAGAATACTAGTAAATGAAATACAACATTGAAATGGTTAATACGCAGTAACGCTCCCGCGATAATGACGAGACGATCGATAGCAATTACTGAAGAAATAAAACAGTTTAACCATCAGAGACCAATTGCCATTTTGACCAAATGAATTATGTGTCACACCACAGCCTATATGGTTAACAATGAGAAAATTATTATGAAATAAAGCTTCCTGTTTCATATTCCTGCATTCTGGTAACCCTTGAATGTCTACAGTACAGGAAAATATGCAATTATGTCTAACAAACACATGGATAGTATTACAAGACAGTGGTTAACATGACCTTAAATCGAACTTCGTTCATTGTGAAAGGAACTTTTAACTGAAAACTACCTGCCAAGACCAAGGACAGTTTACAAATTAGAAACATAACAACCTAAATTCCGATAACCAGGAATATGTCATGGTAAGCGATTTCATTTAGTGAGGTGATTTAGTTACGTGACGATGAATATTGATAGAAGTGTTTATTTGAAGGTAAAGGGTGGCAGCTCCCGGACGAGCCCCCCCCCCCCCCACTTGTCATATTAAAACGTCCCTGTTTTTCACAAGCACGTTTAATAGACAAAAAGGGGAAGAAGTCCCCCTCAAACCACTACCGAGACGATATTACAGAGATGGAGTAATTCAATCCAAAATTTAACGGGGTTGCCACTGGATACCTTCAATTTACGACACTGATGACAATTAGATGAAAAATGCTTAACAAAGTGTATTATTCATAATATATTACAATAATGATACGTGCGTGCGTGTGGGTGTGGATGTGGACAGGACGACACAGAAATACTCAAGTTCGTATGAAATGGTAAATGTCTTCATGCTGTGGTGGTCTCCTTGAGCTGATGAAGAGCTAGACGACCACGATAATGCGACGACACGACGATGTGACGATGAGGCGATGTCGATGCGCGATAGTTCAATGGCAGCAAGGCGATGTTAGTGAAATAACAACGCAGTGGCCGGTGATGACAGCTAGACGATAACAGGATGGCATACGAAGATAATACAGCAGATCATTGTATTATCGCTGTTCAATTGGCCATCCTAGGCAAGTTCAATACTCCAAAAGTGGCTGGTGGTTCTATAGGCGATGAGATGAAAGTACGAATACTGCGAAGGCATCAATTCACCGACGTCTTCATCCGTGTACTAAGACTGAGGACACAAAGATTAAGTGTGAATATTCGGATTGGAATTGTGTATACAGATATTTTAACAAGAATATGATTAGACATAGTATATATAACAAGGTGGTCAATTGGGACAATTGTGTGTATACGAAATTTGGTAAATAAGGTATAATATATACAATTCACAAAATAAAGTGATTATACAATAGTTGCGTATAATTACCTGAGGTGTGACTCATTACTCCTACTTAACGTGAATTATCATGCCACCCAAATTGGTGGTCTTCGACAATTTGCTATCATACAGCAACGGCGGCTAACGACACATGGGTTTACGACCACCCAGGATCAGGAAAGCTATCAAGTTCCGATGATATGAAAAGCTATAATTGCCACCTATATATAAGGAAAACCAGAAAGGAAAATACCTGACGCACGATGCACGAACAGATGACAGGTACCCGCTAGAATGTCTACGGGCAAAACTTACGTGAAAGACGTGCATAAGACTGCAAGTCCTATAGAACATAATTAGCATACTAAAGGAATACGCTATGTGAAATGTGACAGGCAAGTAATCAATGTGATCGCCGGTATGAAGAATTGCATAACAAAACAAATAAACACACAAAGCTTAAGGCTGGCATGCTATAATTAATCACCTCAGTTAATCGACAAAATAAATAACACAAATAAGAACACTGTTCGGAATAAATCGTGACAGTGTGCACGGATGTTTATGTGAAAAATGACTGTTACATGTCATCGAGGGTGTAGTTTGCATCTGTATTTGATAGGTTAATAAAGATTACAATCTTTCTTGTAGTCCCAACTAGTTATTGACGAGCTCGGGCTCACATATGCATGCACCAGTGTCCCGGGCAGCGCAAGTCATACGTATGCGCCTATCTACGTGTTTAGAATGCAAATAAATATACTCACACATTCTGAAACATCAATACTATGTCATCACTAATACAGATCATTTCTAAATAGTGTTGAATGGTAAAAAAAACCCATCTCATAAATATGTACTAACGTAACAAACACCATGATCCAAGGGGAATGATTCCTAAGGTTTATAAATCGTCAAACATGTCTCTAAGTGGTAGCTATTTTTGGATCCTTGAATGGTGGTTCTCTATGATATTTGTTTATGACACCGCAATGCGTAAATAACCGTGAGATGTGTGGTCATGACACCGTAATGCTATATAGCTATAAATGGTCTATCTCTATGGGTTAACGCTAGTGAGTTATGGGATGCAAACATGTTTTGAATGTATTTTACCGATATTAGTGGGGTGGTATAGTTGAAATATTTTGCACTTTCTGAAATAGTTTCTTTATTTTGTATAGTTATACATTATTATAAGACACTGGGATTCTGATATAGTGTCAAGCGAAATAAGTATGTTGTGGCCGCAGACTGATTAATTCCTGTTCAAGCGTAGTAAACAGTGGACATTATTGTCATATAAAATGACCGCACATGAATTTATCACCAGGCACGAATATTACTAAATATGCATGATGAATTTCAATTCTGTAAAGAAAAAAAATACAAATTCATAACACGGGTAGTTATGTAAACACTAACAAAAATGTCCAACATGGCGCTTCTTGTTCCCAAAATATAAATTCATGTTAAAACTATTATTTCCTCATATGTTTTCACGTGACTAAGCAATAAGTCAATGTAATACTGAAACTAAACTTGTTTTCTAAACGGTTGATATACTTAATTGCATTGAACAGCAGTGCCTACAACTGAACTGTAATTCAGTCAAAAGAATGTGTTTCATCTGAATGCATAGTCCTTCTAATTAGACCTGTTGTTGCATCAGGTTTTCATAGCCATAATGGTGAATCAATATCAACCTCTTAATGCCGCACAATGTGCTCGGCAGTTAAATGCCTCAAATTTGTTGCAAAATGAAGAACGACTATCTTGTCCTGCTCATCTCAAGAGGCTAAATGCGGGTGTGTGGGGTGGGGGTGGCTGGCGGGAGGGGGGGGGGCAGGCTATGATATGAAGCACGAGCTGATGATCTAATTGTCTTTCAGGAATTAAATCTGCTTTCGGCTATGTTAAGATCGATAATGAGGAAGGGGTTTGCATAATTCTAGGAAGTCAACGCGCATCTTGGCACAACACATGCCGATATTGGTTAAACAAAACAAAATTAGACCGTGCTTTCAAAGGACACACATGCAACATTGGTAGCGAGTCCGACTCCATATGGTAAATGCGCCGGAGAAATTGGCCCGGATACAACAAACGATCAGGATAATTGTCTATTTTCTGTGAAAAAGAGGATCCGCTACAGCAGCTTAGACAAGTCTAGACACATGGGCAGAATAGACCTTTCTGATTTGTCCATCCAGCATATGACGCCATAATGAGCTACGTGACGTGGATGATGACGTTATAATTATGACGTCGTGAATGATTCGAAATAGTTCGTCTTCAATGCTTAATATTCCGCCACGTTGTACGAATTGTGTGTCTTTACCATTTAGTAAATATTCAGTTTAATATTTTGAAACTAATTTGACTGGACGACGTTGCTGCGATAGGCAGCAACGGCGCCCAGTCAAGTTAGTTTCAAAATATTTATCAGCTTACCTATATAGTTTTCTGGAAATTGATAGTCATGGAGTTCAGAGATTGATCCCAATACGAACGAGGTATGGGTGGAGCTTAGATAGAGATGGGTGGGCATGTCTAAAGGTGTAAAGGTCCATTCACGCATGAGCTTAACTCCAATTGTACTAGAAGATACTATACACTTATAGCAAAGCTAAGTGGAGACCACGTGAAGGCAACTGGGGCTAAGTGCCACATGAAGTGTCTGAATTTACTTTATAAATGAACATTGAAGGTTCAAAATGTAATAACCAGTCTTGCATGGCTTTAGGGTAGATACAACTCACAAGATTGTTTACGCTGAACTTCTTTCATATATAAAGGATGCCCGTCGTCTGGATCAGTCTGTAACCACTGTGTTTAAGTTGGCAGAATTGAAAAAGCTATATCACTGTAGGGTTAACTAACGGGTGGGGGGGGGGGGGCGGCGGAGACCAGTCGATAAACAAAAAAGCGTCTGATTCACTTAGGCAAATATGTTCTGTTTGTATTTACAAATGATATGGGTTCTACATTATAAGTTCCGTGTACATCAAATTATGATTCTGCTGTTATTTGGTTGGCCCAAGCAGCTAAGATTGTCCATAAAAAATGGCCTATGAGCAGCCTGAGCCTAATGGTGTGTTTTCACCAGACTCTCAGAGAACCTCAGTTCCAGCCACTATTATTTCGCTTATTAGTACGATCTTAATGGGCCAGACATTAAGGACCAAACAGACAATCCAAAATACCAATCTGCTCTATGAATTGCCCCGATACTGAAATTTAATTCAGTCAAAAATGACAAGGCTTGTCCTTGAGTGATAAATGCTACACTTAAAATCAAGAAACTCCATGCCACTCGATATTCGTGTATTAGTTCGTGGTGCCCCTTGAAGTAAATGCTTATTTAACAAGCTGTTTGAGGTTGGTAGATCAATTTCGAATGACATAGTTTCATGACTGACAGCAGACTTGGGAATGACATATATAATAAAGAAAATTATTTACCTCTCCGGGATATAGAAATTGTTTGAGTGTAGCGTTCGCGACTATCCCGGTCACTTCTTCAGCACTAACTGACGGTCACTGGCTACGTCATTCTAGTTAGTCCATGTGGAGCAACATCATTGATCTGTAGACCTCTGGTATACGGTAGCCCACGTCTCGGTCATGACTGGTTATGGTTGTAAATTTCGATGACCTCTCCTCGTTTGAATAATTTGGTTTCAATATCAATGGCTGCTGAATTGCTATGACCAATGATTTATGTGTGTTCTGCCACAGCCGAGTTGGAATTAGTTTTGAGGTGATCTTTCACTCTGGTGCTGAGGGGCCTTTAGGTTTCACCTAGATATGTGCCCTCGCATTGGTCACAGTCAATCATGTAGATGGCGCCAGAGCAGTCATCTTTGTTGCCCTTATGTTTAGGTGCAACTAATTGCGATCGTATGAATGTTGACTGCCTTGCGGTGAGTTCGGATGTCATGTTGTCTGAAGAGTCTGCCTAGGTGGTCGGATAGGCAATTGTGGTTAGAGTGAAAGGTAGCTTGTCTATCAACTCAGTGCTAGATACATAGAATGCCTATAAAAATCCTCTTTGCCTGGACACGTTGCCACCCACATTGTGTGCTAATATGACAGGCTGATGAATGCAATAAAACAATATACTTGTTCGGCATGCGGTTGTCGTTAGATGTTCCTTGAAGCGTATCTCATATGACAGCAGGTTTTTTGTAATAAGATTTTCTTACGTGCAGCAAGACATACTTTTAACTAGCTAAGATCTGCATGCACATGTTTCTCCATGCCCCGTAGCAATCCTCGCTGGACAACCCTCTAAATTGAATATACATCTGGTTGTTTTCCTTATTGCCACAATTTTCGAATGTGAGATACGACGAGTGGCGGCATACAGTACGTCTCAGAAATAACATAGAACATACTGTTGAATATGTTGAGTATAATTGGATTGGAAGACATTGCTGCCTAAGGCAACAATGTCTTCCGATCCAATTATACTCAAAATATTCAATAGAACAATCCTTACGTCATATTCAAATTTGCACTAACTAACTTATTTATGAGCTGTTTGCAGTTTACGTACACACCACGTACAACAATATGTTAATGATGGCATGCGCTTTGCTTAGTCATATGAATCCAAAAGACCCAATGCTGAAACGCATTTGCAAGTTAATAAATATTGTGTTAAATATTTTGAATCTAAATTGGCTGCACGATGTTACTGCTATTGAGAGCAACAGTGTTCTTTCAAATTAGTTTTTAAAACATTCAACGGCTTATACCTGCATAGATAGCTATCCCGAAATTATGATTTTGGAAACTCGGGTTTCAAAGAGTTAAACAAAGTATGGTCTGGTACAAAATTGTGAAGCCTGCTGGCAGTGTTTGGCATTATCTGTAAATATCTCATTATGCTACAAATATCAATATCTGGGGGTTTTGGTTTCATGTATGGAATAATCCTACAAGTACTGAATATTATATTACATCTCCTAACTCTAATTTGTTTATCTTTCGTAAAATACCACTAGTGGACGATGCCCCGAATTCATGTGGTTGGCGAGAGCGGTCACGTGATTATCATCCACGTTAAGTATTGATAGAAGCACGTGCACATGCTTGTGTTATGAAGTCTTCTTGGAAAATTCTATTTATTATTATAGCAGAGTATTATTTAAGAGTGACGGCATTAACACATCCTTTACTATCGTCCTTGTCATCCTTCACCAAAGTCTTTTAAATGTTGCTTAATAATAATAATAACAACAGCATTTAAATGTCGTACCTTTAAAGCCTAACTTCATTTATTTTGAGGAGCATTAGCTGTCACATAGATAGGTATCTTTGTCATATAGATAGATAGATTGTACATGTATATTGCTCTGAACACCGCGAGATTGTATGCTCTAAGGGCTATACATCTGATCCTCTGTTCATTTGACAGTCCAAACCCGGCGGCCACACATGGCGCATAGAGAGATATGCCATTTTAGGTCCCTATTTACAGCTAGGTGGATTCGAGGAATGCAGAGTTAAGTTAAGTAGCTTTCTCAAGGACACAATGCGGCGTATCGGAAGCAAACTTGTGAACCTAGAGCTACGAGCTCCAATCCGTAAGCACTCGCCCACCACGCTAATTCCAAACTTTCTTTTGTAAACCCGTTTCTGGTGGAGGTGGTTTTTGCAGCACGTTCAGAATACGTATAATATGGCAACAATAGTACACATTTCTTCCATTTGTGGCATCGCAACCGGCAACATAACACCCAGCATATTGAAAGCAGCGCAAATTGGCCACCATGCCCGCTAAGCATGAATATTTATCAATGCAAACCGAGCGGCAGCGACAAATGTTGTCCAGTAAGCAAAGCTATGGAACGGTTCACAACGGCACTCATTGAATAAATATAGTTGTCCACTACACTCTTATATCATTCGATCAAGTTTGTCCACTACTTGAATCGTGGCATACTAATCATGTGTATCATATCGTGGCTGTACATCCCTGTGTGGTTTCAGAAACTGATTTTAAAATTCATCAATCTATTTTGGCAGTTTTAAACAATGCATCATGCACGTGATCAAGAGTGGCATATATGATTCGCGTTGCGCTATTCAACGGCTTACCCGTCAATATTAGAACCACAATTACAGTGGCATAGATAACAGAATCAACGAGTAAATCATTGTGTTCACTATTGCCCCATATGTTTTAACAATTCTAGTCTGGAAATCAATGAAAATAAACCCCTACCGCCTTACCTCTAAAATTGCAACAATAGGTTTGACCGTGGCTTCAAAATCAATCAATCGGAATGTGGAAAAAATTTGTCTTATACAACGTGGCAGATATTTTCCGTAAGATTTGCTTGGTGAATCATCCAATATATTAAAAGAAATAGTTTATGTGAAAGAAACAAATAATGATAAGTTGCATGTAGAAATGATAACTTTCTGATGAAGCTTTAAATGATATTACCAGTTAACAGCAGATCACAGTCCATAAGGAGGAAATGCATTCATGTGTAATAGCAGACATATACAGCGTAGGGAAAAGCTTCGAAAAGGTTGACATGCTCAATAGATCCATTGCATACAGGAAGTCACCCTGCTGACATCACCCATATCGTCAGTTGGAGGATTGGTCCAGATTCTGTAAATGCAGATTCATCTGTCAAAATGGGCAAACAACAGATGCAGGAGTGTGCGGCTACTTGGCCCGAATGATTACATGACTGTCACAAAAAAGCACATTAAGGTTGATCAAATACCAGTCTATGACAGAACATGCTCTACACGAGAGTGGTGTGTTAAAAGCATCAAGGGCATTATGGAGTATGAACTGTCACCAATACCAACATCACTCTTTGAAGACAATGGAGACATGCAGCATAGTTAAGACCAAACAAGATTTGAAGAAGGAACTGGAAATGTAATATTCATGAAGAGATATTAAAAAAGCACAGGTAACTATTCCTGGTGAGCGCGCTGGTGTGGCAGCAGATGTACATTTTCTGCTCTCGAAATTAGTTAAAATTTTGGCCGTTTTTAGCAAGTATTTATCTAAAAATTTTACATGACAATGTTTATCACATTTGCAAGAACATGTTTACTATGGTTAATTTCGATTATTGACTGGACTATTCTGATTACATGTGGAAATAGTTTCGGTTCAAAGTCGGCAGAATGTGTTGATAGTCAGCCATTAGTCGGCCTGTATAGCGAGCATGAACACTACTCAGATAGGAGGGCAATCGCGATCTCGTTTCTACCAGTTATGATTAACTACTCGGCGTTAGAGCTCAACAGTATTCACTTGTCAATGGTACGTAGCGATCTTCCAAATCGGCTGGACACTAGTGTGCTGTGTAGCCTTCGTAAATGCGGCGTAAGCACCACCAAGCGTACTAGACGAGGACAACGCGCGGGTAAATACAAACAGCTCATGGTACCTGTACGGATTACGTCCCTTTACAGCAGACCAAAGCGCCAGTCTAGGAACGGTGTATGCTATAGAAATCAAATCCAGATACCGTTGTCTAGTAATTTGCTGGAAAACAACACTTCCATTCCCGAAGTATACCAAAAAGTCATGTGCCATGACTGCCCTTTGAACGCGAGATCAGTGAAAAATCAATGTCCTATTCGTTCAACTATCGGCATTTTTCCTCGCAGTAAACATACCAAATCTGTGGGTATTCCTGCGCCTACTAAAGGCACCTGCCAGCCGTTACATAATGTAAATCAATGCCTAACTTTCTCATTATTGAATGCTCGCTCGATGAACGGAAATATCGGAACGCTGACGGCCTCCATCAAGACCCATCGAACTGATGTCTATATGCTGACCGAGCATGGATCATGGATCATGGATCACTGACAAGAATGGAGCTCTCGTTGATGCAGACTTCTCTTCATCGATCTCTGGATATACCACTTTACATGTCCCGCGATATAAGCGGAGAAGTGGTGGCATTGCCCTCCTGATTAGATCTAATATGACGGTGAAACGGGACACGGGTAGTCAGTTCAAATCAATTGAAATATTGGATGTAAATATTTACGTCGGTAGCATCATGTTGCATGTCGTTGTCATCTACAGACCTCTATATTCTAAACAACATAAAGTTATGGTTAATACCTTTCTATCGGAATTCTGTACACTCATGGAACTATTGATTGGTGGTAATTTCTATTTACATGTGGATGATGCAAAGTGTCAAGAGGCTCAACAATTCATCGATCTGATTACTTCGCTAGGTCCAGTTGAACACTTGGTCGGTAGTACGCACAAAGAAGGACATACATTGGACTTGGTACTGACTCGTGCATCTGAGCCCTAGCTAGGTAATTTTGCTACTGATCATACAATGCCTTCTGATCACTCTGCCATTCACTGTACTTCTATGATTCATCGTCCACGGCCAGTGAAAGAAACCAAGACTCACCGTGTTCTCAAGGACATTGACTTCACTGTTTTGAACGCCTCTCGTACGAGTTCACTCAGTCAAACGGAATCCATTGTTGATGTGAATCTGCTTGCAGGTGTCTGCAATTTTGGACTGAAAAGTTCGATGAATACACACGCCCCTTTACGTCAGAAGACCTTGACTGGTAAACCACGTGCTGAATGGTTTTCTGTTGATCTCTTGTCTAAGACTCCTCAGAAAGCTTGAACGTCAATGGATGGACTCGAAACTTGAGGTACACCGACAAATGTTCACGACTGCTCGAAAGGATTACAACAGGACACTAGAAGATAAAAAGGCGTCTTTTCATCGAGGCAGAATTGAAGAACTTTTCAGCATACTACATAGTATTTCTGACTCTAAGAAAGTTTCGGCAAGGATTCGTCGGAATATTGTAGAAACTTCAAAATTACCAAATATTTTTGCGGACTTTTTCAGTGAGAAAATTGTCAAAATTCGTGCTAAATTAGTGAATGAGCTACCATATCATATGTTGAGGACTTGGCTTCACCTGAATGTGAGCTCTCGGTTTTTGATGCTATGTCATTGGATGAGGTCACATCTATTCTACGCAAAATGCCTTCAAAGTCTTGTGAATTGGACCCCATGCCTACTCAGTTTGTGATGGACTGCCTTGATGTATTGGCACATGTGCCGTTGCGCATCGTGAATGCATCTTTTGAGTTTGGGATTATCCCAGCCAATTGCAAAGCTGCCATTGTCCGTCCCCTCATTAAGAAACTCGTCTGGGTCCCAATATCCTTAACAAGTATCGTCCAGTCTCAAACTGTTGTTTCTTGGGCAATTTCCTTGAGAAGTGTGGATTTTTTCGTCTGCATCAATATTTTTCGTCTAATGGTCTTTATGGCAAATTTCGGTCTGCTTGTCGAGAGGGACATATCACCGAGACGGTACTCCTTCGAGTCATGAACAATGTTATGCTCGCTCTCGATAGGCAACATGATGTCATACTTGTGTTACTGGACCTTTCTGCGGCCTTCGATACCATCGATCACGACATTCTCATGAACAGATTGCGCTGTCGTTTCGGCGTCTGTGAACTAGCCTATGATTGGATTGAGTCTTTTCTTCGGGATAGGACCTAAAGAGTGGCTTTGCGGTCGGTGGTGTCGGAGGACATGTCCTAGAATTTGGAGTTCCCCAGGGCTCGGTCTTAGGACCAGTCCTGTGTGCCCTATACATGACTCCGATTGAGGACATCATCACCCGCCACAGTTTAATTGCTGTGATCTATGCTGACGACTCCCAACTGTACATCGCCTGTGACTCTCGAACGGACGCTGCCACAGTCAGCCGTATTGAGGCATGTGTTGATGAGATACGTGATTGGATGCGAGCAAATTTGCTCGGATTGAATGGCGGTAAGACAGAAGTAGTCTGGTTCTCGTCACGCAGCAAGGATGCAAATCTTCGGGTGGCCATATGTGATGTGCGTGTTGGTGAGGTGTATGTTTCTCCATCAGCATCCGTTTATGACTTGGGGGTGATGATGCACTCGGCTGGACTCATGGATGAACAAATCAAGAAAGTACGTAACGGGCCGTCTCATTCACTATGGCGTATAGGGAAAATCCGTCATCTTTTGGATCAGGCCAGCACTGAGAAATTAGTGCATGGTTTTGTTACATCGAAGCTGGATTATTGTAATAGCTTGTTCTATGGTCTTCCGGACTACAAGATCAAAAAAATTCAGCATATACAGCATTCTGCGGCTAGACTGGTAACCAGACGTAAGCTAGATCGTCATGCGGATATGACTCCGGTACTCAAATAGCTTCACTGGCTCCCAGTCGAACAGTGGCATCTGTTCAAAATTGTGTGCATAATTTTCAAGGTTATACGCCACGGTGTGTCAGCGCCTAGCTACCTCACTGATATCATTAAAGTTCAAAAGCCTTCATACCGCACTAGGAGTAGCGTTGAGGTGAAGCTGACCCCTTCTCTTATAAATCCCATGGCAAGAAAACCTCGAAACATTACGGTGACCGCGCCATGAGTTTAGCGGCACCGAAACTGTGGAACACACTTCCACTTAAGTTGAGATCTTTTACTAAATTTACCAATTTTAAAAATTAAACCTAAAAACATATATTTTTAATCCCGATTTTAGTTAATGTGTTTGTGTCACTTCTTTGTGTTATATATTATATGATATGCTTGTTTTTATTGTAAATGTACATACTGTTGAGACTTCCGTGTAATGGTCTTGAAAAAATAAATATTATTATTATTATAACTATCATTGAGTGTTGCGCTCTGCTATGGGTAATATGTTAGCTAACAAACGGAACATTTCTTACATTATATTAGCAGTCAGCTACAGTCATAGTGACGCATGAAGATCACTAACTGCTCCTTGCACCATAACACAAACTCGCGGAGCAATATACTCATTATGTATGTCACATATATCTAGAATAGCTTGTCTAAATCTTTTCTTATCGGACCCTTGGTCATCAGTTCTATAGTTTTTTCAACTTGTCGCCAACGATCTGGATGCCAGTGGTCAGCCTCTGTGTTGCAGACATCTTCACAAAATATACAATGCTGCTTAATGTTAAACACTGGTAGTTCTTAACGCCGATTTCGTTTATGAGCAGTGGCTTCACGCTCATTACCTGGACATACCATTTGCAGACAAGTAACGTTTAATATGTGCTTTGGATGTGTAACTGGAGAGGTGCTGCACTTTGGGCTGTATGTTTGTGTGTCTATCTTCTCGTATCTCAGTGACTGTTTCATTAGACCTACTGATACAATTTTATTCGGATTTCAGCACAAAAAAATGTCTTCATGGACTCTATTATTTCCCATCATAGGATATGGGCTGGAAAAACCCCGAAAAATTCATAAGGAAAGAAAAAGTGATGACACTCTTTGAAAGATCTTGTTGATGTATTACACCTTGCTAATTCATAGATTAACATTCATAAATGACATTTAAATAACGCTCGCAAACATATTTGCCAATTCCTATGATCGCAACATTTCGAATTTGATGCATTAATTTCTAGATGGTTATAAATTCTTTCACATCTGCGAATACTAATCAGTGTGTGAATGTGCAAACGATGGAACAAAGATTTGGTCATACGAATTAATCAACCCTTGTGAAACGCTTATTTCCACGTTTATCCATCCATCATATGACGTCATATGACTGTATTATCAACTGCGCGACGTGTAAGCTGACGTCATAATCATGACGTCAGGAACATAGTCCGTCTTTAAGACCGACACGCTGTACGAATTGTGTGTCTTTATCATTTAATAATTATTATGTTGAATATTTTGAAACGAGTTTTACTGGACGCTGTTGCTGCCATATGCAGCAACAGCGCCCAGTCAAATTAGTTTCAAAATATTTAACACCTTACCTGCACATAGTTTTTTGCCAATTGATAGTCAGTGAGTTCAGAGATCGATCGATTACAATACGGACGAGGAGTGGGTGGGGCTTAGATAGAGATTGTCGGGGCATCGCTAAAATTTGAAAGGGTCATTAGTTTCATTAAGTAACAAATTCAATAATTAGTTTCTGATAGTCCATTGTGCGTCCGTTATAGAAAGATTTTATAGTATTTCCCTCCCAGAATTGCGTGCTAATATTCTCTAAATAGCAGATAGTAGGTCAATCACAACCTAGGCATTAAGACATCAAGTACCTTACCTCCTGATACAAATACATTTCATTCTGGTGTCGATTTTAAGTGGTTTCATTCATTGATGATGCATGAGACAGCAGCAAGTTTCACTCGAATACTTTGCTTTATCTAAGCGGAGGTATAACTATAGCATGTATAAAATAGTGCAAACTATACGGAATGCATCAGCAATGTCTAGACCATTAGATATATTCTAATTAAAGTCTTAACATTTTGCTTTAAAAGTTGTGGAGCGGTGTTCGCCTTTTAATAACAATAACCCGATTCAAAGGTAGTGCCTTTTCAGCCTAACGGTATTTATATTTATGAGCTTTCGCAGGTGTGATGAGGCACATATATATGTGTATGCGAAAGCTCGTCAATATACTTACCGTTCATCTTAAAGCGATGCTAATCTCATCTCAGATGTTGTATTGCACCGATAGAATATGGTTTATAGGTTCCATATCATTCATATCCTGTCACATACCCTGATCTGTATCGTTCCATATCATTCATAACCTGTAGCATACCCTGATCTGTATCGCAATTAGCTGTCTTGTAATATCGAGTAAATGTTAAACAGTGATCGACACCATTTTGTCTCCTCAAGCTATTGTGTGTGCTGTCATGTAAGCTCCAATGCATCACATTCTTTATTATGTAATGCTCATCACATTGAATATTTTGAAACTAATTTGACTGGAACTTCCAATCAAATTGGTTTCAAAATAGTCAACGGCTTACCTGTAGGATTGCCTTTATTCCACATTGCCACACTATAGTTGGCGCGTCTATGACTGAGCGTATATACCGAGACAGACACACTAGGTTTTTTCTGATTGGTTGAAAAGTAAATCATGACAGCCATCATAGGGTGTAGAAATGTACCAACATTTAACTACTAAATCCTGAATATCTTTCCTTAGCGGCGTGATAAAAAGCTTACAATTACCTGGAGAGTTTATGACCGGCGTATTAGATCATCTGAATAGCTATCAAGAGATGGGATTAGTTATCCTTTAATTAAAAGTAACTGCCTTTGAATCTTGTTATTAACATTTAGCTTTGAAATCGAAAGAAGCAAGTTTAATGGATTGCATAGCCAATACTCAATTCTTTCTCGAGAAATTGAGAGTCAATCGCGGATGATCATTCGATTTCGTAATGTAATGGCTCTAATCTGACATTTCAGTCAAACGGAGGCATGGGTGTCATCCACAGACTAACACCATATATGACACACACCACTGTTAAAAGACCTTGATCCTTTCACATCTCACGTACTCTCGTATATTCATGTACTGAAACGCTGTTTGGACTAACACGCACGCACGCACGCACGCACGCACGCACGCGCACACACATGCGCGCGCACGCACGCGCGCACACACGCATACGCGCACACACGCAAACACGCACGCACGCACTAACGCGCGCACGCACGCACGCATACACACACGACACACGCACGCACGCACGCACGCACGCATATACACGCACTCACGCACGCACGCACGCACGCACGCACGCACGCACGCACGCACGCACGCACGCACGCACGCACGCACGCACGCACTCACTCACGCACAGAGGCACGCTAGCACGCACGCACGCACGCACGCACGCACGCACGCACAAATAAGTAAATTATCAAAAATTCAGTCTCCAGAAAAAGCATTACACTATTCGCTAAATCCAAGAGAAGGACAAACCATGTTTAAAATCGAAAAACTCCTTAATCTCAAGGACATCGGACAATCGGAACTGCTTACTATTGTCAACGACTTTCACCACACTGCCCTGCCAAAATCGACCAGCCCATACGTCAGACACAACATCAACGTTCAGAAACATAGCACAAGAACAAGACATTACCTGACGATACACCAATAGACATAGGGGGAAACAGAATATGTATTGCAGCCACTGAATTATGGAACAGTACGAAACAGGAAACACGAACCAAAATTTTAAAAGCAAAATCACTCAAGAATTACGTAATCGATACCCCACACAAAATAATCACCACTAACAGTTCTACTGCTACGGAAACTGCTGCTGCTGCTGCTGCTGCTGCTGCTGCTGCTACTACTGCAACTACTACTACTACTACTACTACTACTACTACTACTACTACTACTACTACTTCTACTACTACTACTACTACTACTACTACTACTACTACTTCTACTACTACTACTGCTACTACTACTTTTTTTTTCTTTTTTTTTTTGGTAACACGATCAATGGATCGTGTGGAAATCCATAATACCCAAAAATAAACTGACTGAAAGAACATTAAACATAGAATAAATCAAAGAGAACAAACGATTATATCAGTCATGTGTATAAATAAACAATAAATATACGGTGGTCAAACGATTAATTTAAAAATTCAAAACAGCTAAATATGTCCCTTTAAAAATTCCAAGTAACTAGCTCAACAACATTCCATTACATTTATAAAAGCTCACGCGAGCATAGGCTGTGAAACAACCACAGCGCTCGGACGTATTTAACACACACAGTCACTCGGGAACAAATTAATCAATAATCAACGCCCCGCATGATAATCTATAAAAAGTAAACACTAAGATATTACACCGAGCTCAGTGAAGTGACAATGTAACCTACATAGTTGAAGAGGGTTGAAACTTAACAAACGATTTCAAACAATACAATTTACCTTGAAAATTAGATTCCATAATTATCCCGGGACAAACACAATTATATGTATACATGCTAAGTATTTCCAATCTATTATTAGGAAGCAGTACATTGAATGTTAAATTTATTTTAGTCGAAAGCAATTAACTTTTGGATTCGGATTCTAAAATTACCCCGGAACAAACATTATTAATACAAAATGTTGGATTGTTTATTAACATTGAAAAAACCCAAAATGAGTTAACCTGTTCAAACGACAACCTAAATTTAGGGACACGGTTTAACCCTTTCAGAGCAAACACTCGCAATTTTCATCTCAAACTGATTAGCAGAGTTTTAGAGTGCATGCGCGTGTTGGAGCTGTTGCTGCGTGAAGTAAATGCTGCTGTTTCACATAGTAACAGTCAGCGCACATGCATGCACACGCACGCACACTCTAAAACCACTAATTTTGCATGGGCTTTAAAATAATAATTTAAAATTATATAGTTAGCTTTTAAATATAGAAAACATCAAAACAAAGTAGTTTGAAACAAAATCACAGCTCCAAGCGCACAAATACATGTATATTATTTAATAAATCACTCCAGAGGCCAATTACGGTGGATAATAAAAAATCAAATTTGTCGAAACAATGGAAATCAAATCACCAGAGCACCAAATAACTTCAAAAGAATGAAGTCTATTTTTAGTCACTGCATCATGAAATTCCCATTTAAGGCAATACGAGAACAAGGCACGAAAAGCGCACTTCAATTTTTCAAAACTGCTGGAGTTAAACCCTGTATATGAGTCACTAACTATCGTACAACGATGCTTCCAAATTGCCCAGACCGCCACACTCAAACAAAATAACAAGATCTTCTTTGCATTATTAGTCAGATTATAAGCGTCTAATTCATGAAATAGAATTGCACCTTGGATTATGTTGATATCAACTGTAACAATTTTCCTAAATATCTGTTCAATGTACATCCAAAATTGGGAGACGGGAAAACACTCTGTAAACAAATGGATAATGGTTTCCTCAGTGTCTGTACAAAATAGACAGTGGTCATTATTTGCTATGCCAACTTTCTTGAGGAGGGGGCCCACCCATAGTTTTCTATGAAGCAATCGCCAGACAACATCCCTTGCTCGATTAGGTATGTGTGGTGAATGGATATTTTTCCAAACCACATCCAAACTCTGGGGAGAATGTTCAGTCCTTTCCCATGCCGTGACTGCCTTTGGAATATTAATATTCTGCAGCATTAAAATATTATGCCACCCCTTATTCCTTAACGTATATGAAAAACGTCCATCAGTACTTTCCAGGATTAACTTGGAGCAAGCATCATTAACAGACCCATTAGGGAGAAGAAACCATTCCATTGGAATTTCTTCCTGTAACCGTTTTAGAAGGCGCTGCACGTCAATTGGGCGTAAAGATGTTACTCGCGATATGTCATATAGTGATTTCCATTTTCGAGTTTTCACATCCACAATATCACACAAATTTTGAATACCATGCTTAGCAAAAGAAGTGTAATATAAAACTCTGCCTTCATATAGAATATGATCATTCCCCCATAGGTACTGGCTGGAGGCATGCTCCCAGCAAAGAGGTGAATCTTCTTTGCGAACAAACTTAGCTAAAGCAGCTTTAATGTCCAAAAATATCGATGGAATCCGTGTGTAATTCGGTGGAGGTTTAGAAGACCAGAAAAAGGATTTAGCTGAAAATGGCTCAATAAACCTTTCTATAAGGCATCTAGACACATTTGCCCACTGACTATCTGAATGAAGTAAATCATCTAATAATTTCAGCCTTAACGAGACGCATTTAATTCTTAGGTCTGGAATGGAAAGCCCACCATCAAGCTTATTATTAGTACAGACACGTTGTGAGACAAGGTGTGTTTTACCCTCCCACAAATAATCAAATATCATCTTGGTAATTTCCTTTTCAACATGTTTGGGCATATTAACAACTGCAGCAATATACCAAAGTTGTGACAATATCAAATTATTGATCACTATTGCCCGGCCAAAAATAGTCAGACGTCGATGTTTCCATTGAATAATTTTCTTGCTCATTTTAGAAAGCAAGTTTGTCCAATTAATGGAATCATGGTGTGTTCAACTGAAATGAATGCCTAAGATCTGTATTTTGTCAGTGGACCAATTGATGCTTAATGGCTGATCAGTTCGATCTTTCCATGAACCCAAAAACAAACCTACTGATTTTTCTTTATTAATTTTGAGCCCTGACGCTTTTTGGAAATTCTCCAAAATAAGATGTAAACGATTAAAATCACTATTTTGGCCAACAAAATTAGTCGCATCATCGGAATATTGTGATAATTTCACTGGTGTCATAAGACCACGAATACACAGTCCATGATAATGTATATCTTCTCTTATTGTCGCTCCCAAGGTTTCCATACAAATTACAAATAAAAGTGCTGACAGTGAGCAACCTTATCGAACCCCTCTTTCTAAGACAACTGGCTGGCTTATAAAACTGTTCACAAGGATTCTACTAGTAATGCCATTGTACAATATTCGGATCCATTTAATAAAATTGGGCCCAAAGCCGAATCGATTTAATGACATCAACAAAAACTTCCACTCCAAACGATCGAAAGCCTTTTCATTATCTAATGCCACAATGGCACCTGGAATGTTATCCTTTTCAACTAACTGAATCAGATCTCTAATGAGCGCAGTGTTGGTTAATATTGATCTACCTGGTATTGAACATGTCTGAGCAGGATTAATAACGTCGCCCAGCATCTGACCTAGTTTTAGTGAAAGAGCTCCAAGGAGAGAAATTGGCCTATAATTCCGTATATCACTCCGGTCACCCTTTTTAAATAGCAGACGTACATGTGCTTGAGACATTGTCAAAGGAAGTTTTCCCTGATGGAAAATTCCTTTAACAATCTCACAGAATTTCGGACCAATGAGATGCCAGAAAGTAACGTAGAACTCAACAGGCAGGCCATCTCCCCCTGGCGATTTTCCCTTCTTCATTGTTTTAAGCGATTTAGTCAGGTCTTCTAAGGTTAAATATTCATCACAAATATCAGCCAACGGAGGAGTCAATGTTTCCTTAATATTAGCAAGTAATTCAGCTGCCAACTCTTCATCAATTTCTTCAGACTTATATAATTGTTCATAAAATGTCTGAACAGTTTCTAGTAGATCTTTATTTGAATTAACAATTTGCCCACTTATTTCAAGGCCCCTAATTATCTTTTCCACACCTCTAGACTTTTCTAGGCCACAAAAATATTTTGTTGGCTTTTCACCTTCAGAATAAAATTGGGCTCTTGATCTGACTTTTGCACCTTCTGCTCTGTAGATTTCTATTTGTGATAACTTTAACCTGGTCTCCTCCAAAACCTCTGTCAAGTGAATATCGCCGTTTGAAACTTTGCGAAAAATTAAGGTTTGTAGACGAATCAACCTTCTCTCCTCTTTGCGCATTTCCTTGCCTTTTGAATAGAATATTGCCTTGATATATTAGCAAACCCTAGTTTAACATCTTCCCACCAAAAAATCAAACTTTCAAATTCTGATATATTGCGGAGCTTAAAACGCCAGAAACATTCAATACATCGATGGTACTCAAAATCACTCAGCAAGGAAATATTAAGTTTCCAAAAACCTGGACCACGTGTAACCCATTCTGCATTATCTAACACAGTGGAAACCAGGCAATGATCAGAAAAAGGTACAGGATATATGCCAGTATCCGAAATTAACCCTTTTAGCTCTCTCTGTACATAAATCCTGTCTAACCGAGAAGCTGTCTGACCATTTGGTGTTACCCTTGTGTATTCACAACATTCAGGGTTTAAAACTCTATAACTATCCAAAAGGTGCTCACTGTCACATATTTCCTGTAAACGCCGATGAGACGTATCAGCGTATATTGATAGCGAACGCCTATCCTTCTCTGGATTTAAAACACAATTAAAATCTCCACCAATAATAATATTTTCTGATCTATCATGAATTACTGGGCGAAGAGATGAATAAAATGTACCTCGTTGAGAATGGGATGCAGGGGCATAAATAGACATCAAATTTAGTGTTGAACCAGACATTTCAACAGTCACCCCGACCCATCTGCCATTACTATCAGCTTCCGATGAAATGATATTTAATAAAGTCAAACACCTGGGTAAAAATAAAATCGCCACTCCTGTATTTAAATCAGTGGCATTGGAATAGAATATTTCACCCTTAGAAAGTTGTTTGAAATTTTCTAGTACTTCAACATTATGGAACTTAGTTTCCTGAAGCATGACGATATCAGCTTTCAAATCAGATAATTTCTCTAGCAACATGCGTTGCTTCAATCCATCATTTAAACCACAGCAATTAAGTGAGCAAATTATCATTATGATTACGAATCTATGCATAGTACCCATAATATCTAGTTTGGTTTTGTCTTCTTACTGTTTTTATCCCGCTTAGCCCATTTGCCAATCTTCATAGTAAACTCTGAATTTGTAAGATCAGTAATGGTCAGATGTTGATACCGTGAAATGTCTGAATCACTCCGCAAATGTCTATAGCGAACACCTAAGCGTGTAATGTATGGAACTAAAATCTCGCCCTTCTCTGAGCGATACAGTACCATTTCATCGGGCTGCTGAGATTCCTGCGTTTGGATCGACGTGTCAGACTCTGCAATAGAGATAGAGTCGTCTATATCGTCATCCTCCCTGTCCTCCGACCCAGAGCTCAAGTCTTCTATCACTCTTTTAACCCCACCAGCAATAGTATCCTGTACAATTGCCTGTCTAGAATATATTAATAACACACCAGACTCTGTTAGTGGTGGCAAATCAAATGGTACATCAACATCCATTGACTGAGATCCAAATTGTGTTTGTCCCAGTACTAAACTCTGTGTATCATCAACAGCGTCGGAGTCATCATTTTCCTGGGCTCTTTCAGCTGTTGCTGGAGCGGTAGCAGATATACCTGTCTCCAGAACCTCAATCTCATCAACGTGTTTTGCCAGTACTGGATCACCAGCCTTACTAACAACTGGACACCCAGTCTTACTAACATTGGGGTCCACAGTCTTACTATCAATGGGATATTCAGCCTTGCTAACAACATGTGCATAGGTGTGTTGCACATTGTTACTACTGTGTACTTCACTGGAATTGAGAGAAGCAGGATGCATATAGCTAGCACTCGCCTCTTCCACATTACTTGCAGCATTCATCGATGATGTTTTATAACATCGAGATTTAAAATGATCAGCTGACCCACACAAAAGACACTTATTCTTGTAAGGACAGGTACTAGCTAGGTGTTCAGTACTTGTGCAGATACGGCACTCTTTAACCTGGCCCCTATACCACACAGGGAGGAAGAAGTTCCCATCAATAGACAATCTACCTGGAATTGGTTTGTCAATTTTTTCCAGGCACACCCGTCTTATCCCATTTTCAAGTGTTCTATCGAAGGCATACGTCTCCCTTTCAATTTTTATCACTCGCCCATATTTTCCCAGCTCGGCTGTAATACGTTCATTCGGAATTTCAAGAGGGGCCTTTACTTTTACAATCAATTTATCTGAATCAACCTCTTCGATCTTACATATTTGTCCATTGACAATCAGGCCCTCTTCCAAAAACCTTTCTTTCACTCCTTGTGAACTGACCGTAAGATTCCAGACATTTTTGCTAATATTAATTAGCCCCTTTAAGACATTTGGCCCAGCCCCTACAGTGTCTTTTATTCCATGATAGACGTCAATGGCGCCAACATTCAACCCAGCAGTGGTGAGCCTAAGGCTAAGAGTCTGTTTATAGCGACTTGACATGTTACTAGCGAGCTTTCACATTGACCTAGATTACGCCTGTCTACTGCAGTGAATATAAATGCACGTACGAAGCGCGATATCTCGACATGTCAGCGAGATCGGCCTAAGCAGAAAGCTCAGCCCGCCAAGTACAAATGCGCTTATCAATAACGGAGATATAGTAGGCAAAAAGCCACCTAAACTTATATACAAATGTAACACGACGGTTGCCAAATACAATGGCAGTTTACTTGGCGACTCTAGTTCTCGAAACCAGAAAACCAGAATCACAAAATACGACAAACAACGACGAATAAAACACAAACAGAAAACATCAAACTCAACCAAAACCGCTTATGCAGCGAACAAAACAAAAATTAAGTGTATACGAGCAGTAGTGACGAAAATATTCGTCAGAATTTGCAGAGCCAATTTCAGCACAGCTTTCAATGACTACTACTACTACTACTACTACTACTACCACTACTACTACTACTACTACTACTACTACTACTACTACTACTACTACTACTACTACTACTACTACTACTACTACTACTACTACTGCTACTACTAATACTACTAATACTAATACTACTACTTTTTTCTCTTTTTTTTTAAAAACCGATGCTGACGCAGTCGGACAAACTTCACGGAAGAACTCCTTTAAAAAGGCTTGCAAACCCCCAGAGAAAAAAACTGGTGAACTAGGAAGCCTGATTAATATTACACCAAAACAAAAGATAAATAATGAGCATTAATACAATCTATAAATACATATGGCTTAAAAAGTATAGATACAAAACAATAGGCTTCCGTAGCAAAACAAAACTTAACAAAGGCATTACTATTCAACCCAGGTGTAGTAGTAGACCCGTGTGGCGAGTGCAACTATCCAACAAATGAAAAGTGCCTCGTCAATCAATGACAAATAAGTCAATCATTGACGCCAGTGGGCTGATTCTTTAAAGATCAGCGGGCGTAGTAGCATTTGGGTAGTATAATACATATAGTCGGCAGACAAATTACAGAAAAATAGATGGCGCTCTTGTTTGCATTTTCAATTTACTTTATTGTAAGGTTTTGTAAATTACCATTCAATCCATGTGTGGTAGTAGGCCCGTGTGGCGAGTGCAACTATTCAACAAATTAAAAGTGACTCATCAATCAATGACAAAGAAGTCAATCATTGACGCCAGTGGGCTGATTCTTTAAAGATCAGTGGGCGTAGTAGCATGTGGGTAGCATAGCATATATAGTCAGCAGGAAAATTACAGAAAATAGATGGAAATAGATGGCGCTCTTGTTTAAATTTTTGATTTACTTTGTTGTAAGGTTTTGTAAATTACCCGGGAACAAATAACCCTATAAAACCATGTGTAAGTTTCTAAAATTACCCGGGACGATTTTATAATTCAATGGCAACTTACTTTATCATTTGATTATTAAATTACCCCAGTCTGTTTATTTGTTAACATGAATTATTAAACATAACAATATCAAAGTGCGGACTAAAATGAATTACAGGACAGATTAATTAGAAGACACAGATAAATCAGTTGTAGTAATTAAATGATTTAAGCTAGTGCAGGCTCATTTATTTTTACAGTTCCCAACTCTATTGAAACTATGTTTGTTTTGCACCATATGTCCTTGAATACTTTTTCTTTACCATGCTGCTTTAATCTAACATATTCGCAAGGAATATGATTCAGCAGCAATGAACGAAATATTGCCTTTATTGCTCTATTGTGATTGCCCATAGATGGATTTTTCGTCTGTGCACACCGATGTTTCCAAATGGCCCAAACACCTATGGTTAGCATTGTTATTAAAATAGTCCTTTCAGACTTTATGATATTTACACCGCTTGATCCAAATTTTCTAAATAAGACTACATGCGTTTCTAGAACAATGGGCTTCGCTCCAAATTGTGCCAGGATTTGGCTGATATAGTCCAAAAATTGTGACGATATTGGACATTCCACAAATAAATGCTCGATTGTTTCCTCGTCTGTTTGGCATAAGTAACACCTATCGGAAGTTGTAATATTGCACTTGTATGTCAAGTGTCCCACCCATAGCCATTGATGTAGTAATCGCCACAATAAATCACGAGCCATATTTGGTATGTATGGAGAATGTAAGATTTTCCATACATTTTTCCAACTGGATGGTTTATAGCTTGAGTCATCCCATCTCCTAATTGCTATGGGAGGTGTTACTTGTTTTCGTCTCATAATGTGGTACCATTCCTTGGATTTCATCTTGTATTTTAACATCTCATCATCAAGAACTAATGCAGGTTGTGGAGTCAAACTATGATTATTTACATTTGGCAGACGAAACCATTCAATTGGTACAGCATGTTTTATTTTATTTAGCAACCGCTGGACATCTATATGCCTCATATCTGTTTTTCTAGCTGCTTCTTACATTGAAATCCATCTACGTGTTTGAGGGTGTATCATATCAGATAAATGTTGAATGCCATATGGTGCAAAGGACGGTAGATAAAGTACTGCATTGTTATAATATATATTACTATTGCCCGATAATTGCTGTTCTAGTACTTCCTTCCAGCACGTAGGTGGAGGCATGTATCTGTCAAATATTTCTAACGCCTTAACTTGATCTTTAAACACATCTGGTATCATTTGGCTATTCGGAGGTGGCTTCTTTGAGGTAAAAACATGCTCCGCCAGAAATGGTTCTACAATTCTCTCCATGAGAGCTCGTGAAACACATGCCCACGTCTCATCTGATGTAATAAGATCATTCAAAAATTTTAACCTTAAAGAAACACATTTCACTTGAATATCAATTAAATCAAGTCCTCCTTCTAACTTAGCATTATTGAGAACACGATGGGAAACCAAATGATTATTTTCTTCCAATATGAATGACAATACAATATCAACTCATTAACCTCCTTTTCTACATGTTTTGGCATGTGTACAACAGATGCTGTATACCATAGCCCAGATAATACCAAGTTGTTGACAACAAACACTCTACCAAAAATTGAAAGACGACGACGCTTCCAATTTGCTAATATTCTCTTAAACTTAGATACTCGTTCATTCCAACTTTGTATTGTATTCGGTTTCCTGCTAAAATAGATGCCTAACATCTTAATGGTATCATTAGACCAATTGTGTTCAAGTGGCTGGTCATTCCGCTCTTTCCATGGCCCCAAAAATAATCCTTTGAATTTTCCTTTATTGATTTTCAAACCAGATGCATTTTGGAACTTTTCTAGTATGTGGTATAAATTGAAAAATCATTGTTTAAACTGGTAAACACAGTTGTGTCATCAGCATATTGTGACAGCTTAAGTGGTCGTTCTATGCCTCGAATGCATATGCCTTGAAAGTTATTATTTTGCCTCAATGCTATGCCAAGAGATTCTATCACAATAACAAATAGTAATTGCGATAGGGAACACCCCTGTCTAACACCATGTTCTAAGACAATTTCTCTGGATAATTGATTGTTCACTAAATAGCTACTCTTGATATCCGTATATAAAATCTTAACCCATTTAATAAAGTGTGAGCCTAACCCAAACGATTGCAAAGAATTAAAAGGAAAATCCCATTCCACATGGTCAAATGCCTTTTCGTTGTCCAAGGCAATCACAGCTGAAGGGATGCTATCCTTCTCAACCAATTGTATAAAATCTCTTATTAACATGGTATTGGTTAAAATTGTCCTCCTAGGTACAGCACATGTCTGCTCTGTTCCAATGAAATCTCCTAAAACACTACCTAGTTTCAATGTTAGTGCTCTGGATTTTATTTTGTAGTCTACACATAGTAGAGAAATTGGTCTGTAATTCTGAATTAGACGTCTGTCATTTCGTTTATATATTAGTCTTACGTATGCTCTAGCCATAGTTTGTGGTAGGTGGCCTTTCTAAAAAATCTCAGTGGCTAATTCTTCCATTATTGGCCCTACAATGTGCCAAAACGTTTGGTAAAATTCAACTGGAAGGCCATCACATCCCAGTGATTTTTCTAGTTTCATACCTTTAAGGGATTTAGTTAAATCTTCTAGTGTTATGGGTTGATCACAAATTCACTGCCTGTGTCTGACACCTTCTTGTCTATGTTTGCTAACAAATCCAATTTTGCATCTTCATCAATTCCCTCTGACTTGTACAATGACTCATAGTAATTACACACAATAGTACTCATTTCATTGTTGGTAAAGACAGTTGAACCATCCGGCATGTTTAATGAGCACATCACCTCATCTATTGCCCGTGCTTTTCTAATGTGCAAAAATATCGGGTTGGCTTTTCCCCTTCTGCATGCATCTGTGCTCTTGCTCTAATTTGTGCACCCTCAAACTCATATTGTTCTATATCTCTTATTTTACTTTGCTTTTCTAATAGCATACTTTCGGGAAACAAACTTTAAATCCAGTTTTACATCCTCCCACCATTGCAATGTCCTCTTATATGATGCTTTCCTATTAATCAAATATTGCCAACAACTCTCTATATTATTCTTATAAAAATCTTCCCCCAACAGTGTTGTGTTTAATTTCCAAAACCCAACCCCTTTTGTTACCCAATCAGCATTGGCAAAGGTTACACAAACCATGTTGTGATCTGAGAATGCGACTAGCTTAATATTAACATCTCTCCAGTACCCAGTCAACAAACTATTCACATAAATTCTGTCGATCCTTGAACCAACTTTACCATCTGCCAAAACCCATGTAAGATCTTTACCATGAGGTTTTGATATTCTATAGGTGTCAACTAAATTTCCATTATCACATATTTCTTTTAAGAGTCTATGTGATGTATCAGTATAAGTTGAAGTTGCATTCCTGTCATTTTCTTTGTCTACGACACAATTAAAGTCATCACCCATTACTAAGTTTTCAGTGATGTTATCTAGTGCTGTTGTAGACATCTCATTAAAAAAGTTACGACGTAGTTGATGAGATGCAGGTGCATATATACACAGCAACGTGAAACGTATTTGTTGTATATCTAGCGTGACTCTCACCCAGCGACCATTTGCACCTGATACTGAAGAGATTATATTTACATGGGATGAACAACGAGGGAGTATAGCAATTGCTACGCCTGCACTATTATCTTGAGATAACGAATAGAATATTCTGGATCCAGAAATCTTTTCTAAATTATCGTATGATTCTGACTTCTGAATTTTTGTTTCCTGTATCAAAGCAAAGTCAATCTGCTCATTTTTCAGAGTCTAGTAAGTGACGTTGTTTTATGTCACTATTTAAGCCTCTACAATTGAGTGTGCAAATTAGCATAAAAAGTAATAAAATGATGTGTATAACCGCCATTACTAAGCTAACTAGATTTTGTTTTTTTCGACCCTCTCTTAGACCATTTACCCATTTTACTCGCATACGCTGCGCTACTTAGCTCAACTTTTTCCAAATGCTTATATTTTAATATATCTGAATCATGACGCAGATGCCTATATTTAACCCCTTTTGCCGTCACATATGGAACTAACACCTCTCCTGCCTCTGACCTGTACATGACCATTTCATCGGGTGATTTAGAACTCTGTGTTTGAATGGATATATCGGATTCAGCGACTGACATATTATCGTCTTCTATATCTCTTTCCTCTATTTCTGATTCAGAACTATCTCCATCTTTCTGTCGCTTTGTTCCACTCAATCGATCCGAGACACCAATTACTTTCTCTATATTATTTAAATCGTCTAGATTGAGTGTACTCAATGGAAAATCAAAGTTAGTTTCAGTATCTTGCGACTTGAATTTTACTTGTCCTAAATTAAAACTCTCTTCCAGAGGGTATTGATCATCATCTTCAACTTGTGTGGAATTAACCTCTCTGACATCAGACTTGGATTGACTTGTTACTGGAGTTAGACTTAGCCCCTCATCTAGAACCTCTATTTCATCGCCTGCAACTACAGCGATTGGATTCTTAGTTTTTTCACCATGCTTCTCATAAACATGGACTTCAGCTACAATCTCAGCAGCTACCGGTTCTATGGCATTCTCTTTAGAGACAACTTGCTCTGCACTGTTATCAGCACCCTTTTTGACATATTTGTTCAGCGGGCATCGCCACTTAAAATGATCAGATGATCCACAAACTAGACATTTGTTTTTGTTAGGGCAATCTGTTGCAAGATGTTCTGTGCTTAAGCAGATTCTACACTCTTTGATTTGCCCCCTGTACCATAAAGGCAAGATAAATCGACCATCTATCGTGACCTTACTTGGGAGAGGTTGTTCTACCTCTTCGAACCAAATTCTTCTGATACCATTTTCTAAGGTTCGATCAAATGGATAGATCTCGTGTTCTACTTTGTCCACTTTGCCATACTTGATCATTTCATTGATAACCCGTTCATCTGGGATCTCTAATGGAACCTTCATCTTGACTAATAGCCGAGCATAATCTATTTCCTCCACATTACACACCTCACCATTCACGACAAGGACCTCGTCGAGCAACTTTTCCCTCACACTTTCATTAACTACGGTGACGTTCCATACAGATTTGGAAACGTTAATGAGACCTTGAAGGACTCGTGGCCCTGCCCCAACTACATCCTTCAACCCATGATACACCTCAATTGCCGAAATACCGCAAGCCTTTGTTGTGATTTTAAGTCTCAGGGTACGCTTATAGCAGGTTGCCATGGTGTTTTAATAAAAGAGGAAACCCATACTACTACAATATATAAGGGGTAATACAAATATATAACACCAAGACGTCAGGGAAAGAGCTAAACACTAAATAAATAGTGTCCCCTTTTGAAACCCTGACACCTACCAACAAATATACGAATAGATAGTACAGTCGTATATTTGTTAGTTTGAACCACTTTCTAAGTGGTTCACTAACACCTAACCAATTAAAGTGGTTTCCTAATGCATACTAACATATTACAGTCATAGATTTGTTAGTCTGTTCGGGTTGACCGAGGACAGCCAACTGACTATAAAGACTTATATAATCAAAGTACTAGGCTTGCGCTTACAAATGACAAAGGAATAAAATCAACTCACTCAAGCGATCTTGCCAAAATATAATGCGCTAGCCAACGAACTATAGAAATAGCATACTGGCACGGGAAGAAATGTATTGCATTGACCACAGTAAGAGGCGTCCTATTAAATGGCGGAATCCGCCAGCTAAGAGGAGTGCCTTTAGCAAATGGAGACACAAAATCCGCTCCAGCCAAGAATTTACAAATTAAACATAAAGTTTGAAACGAAATACCAAAAACGAAATATATGTATAGAATTTATCTAGAAAATCGCGCTAGAAACTAGCAAATTCGGGCAGCAATTGCAGAGCTAAATAAACGCGTGCGTTCACTTCGACTACTACTACTACTACTACTACTACTACTACTACTACTACTACTACTACTACTACTACTACTACTACTACTACTACTACTACTACTACCACTACTACTACCACTACTACTACCACTACTACTACTACTACTACTACTACTACTACTACTACTACTACTACTACTACTACTACTACCACTACTACCACCACTACCACTACCACTACCACTACTACTACTACCGCCGCCGCCGCCGCCGCCGCCGCCGCCGCCGCCGCCGCCGCCGCCACCGCCGTTACTACTACTACTACTACTACTACTACTACTACTACTACTACTACTACTACTACTACTACTACCACCACTACTACTACTACTACTACTACTACTACTACTACTACTACTACCACTACTACCACCACTACCACTACCACTACCACTACTACTACTACCGCCGCCGCCGCCGCCGCCGCCGCCGCCGCCGCCACCGCCGTTACTACTACTACTACTACTACTACTACTACTACTACTACTACTACTACTACTACTACTACTACTACTACTGGAGACACACAATTGCTGTTAGCAATATCACTACTGCTACTGAATATTATATTAAAAGTTAACTACTGGATAAGCTGGTTAATATAATAAAACAATAGCCTGCCCAAACAGACACGGACCCATCCCCATATGTGTTTTGTAATATTATCCACTAAATCCGTTAAATATCATGATATGTAACTGTCTCTGTTGTTGTAGTGTTACTGTTATATATAATCGCGACATCCACTGAAGCAACTCATATCAAATCAAAGATTATTTCTTTGACAGTAACATGTTTGTACATAATTGAATCCAGGTTGTCTGTCGAAGGACGCCTTACATATATATATGTAAGGCGTCCTTATATATATAGTAGTTGCTTCAGTGGATGTCGCGATTGCCATTCAATTCAATTAACACCCAGTTCAATTGAAATCCGCTTCGCGAAATCAGATCTTAAATAACTCCGGAGAGCAAAATGGCAGGTCTGTGTTAAGGGCTTCCGATCCAATTATCCGTCTTTATGAAACAGAATCCCAATCTGAAACAGAAAGATTCCAGTTATTTGATGCAAGTATCATGATGCAATTAGCGAGATAAATCTGTAACGTCATGCACAGACGTACACAGACACGTACAAAATGTCAAGTCTAGCTTAGTTAGTAATCCGAAGTACATGATTTTTCACGCGCATTGATTTTTCTATGGCACTAACGTTCTTCGATAAGTGTTCTATCTCATTGGAAAAAAGGTTTCATTAATGATAGGTTTCGTATTCATCCACCTTCCTCGGGTTGCACAGTATTTCATGAACTGATATTCAAATGTGATTATTTTCACGCAGTAGTGATTCATTTATTACGGGATTTGGACACGACTATGAAATTCTACTGATATTCGCATATTATGGCTGTTCTTTTAACAATTTAAGCCTTAAAATGGCGGTATCTCAATTTTAAGAGAACAATGCATGAAAGTTGTTGAATTTGTCTGGAACGCGCTATTGTCACGCACACGCGCACGCGGGTAATCGCACGCACGCTCGCACATATGCACACGAATATAGTACCATCTTCCCACTTCGGGGCGAGGATAATAAAACACGTGGTAATAATGGTGTGACTGGCAGCATATTTCATGGATGATTCCAGTGTTTACTATGACCCGTCCATCTCTAGCTAAGCTCCACCCACACATTGCCTGTGTTGCGATCGATCGATCCCTGCACTCTCCGAAGTTCAATTTCCAGAAAACTATACAGGTAAGCGGCTGAATATTTTGAAACTAAACAGCGCCCAGTTAAACTAGTTTCAAAATATTAAACAGCGTGTTTATTAAATAGTAAAGACATGCAATTCGTACAACAACGCTTAGTCTGTCATCAATCTAGCGTCCATGACGAACTTAGCTAGGTCAGTCATGACAAGATTGATTATGACGTCATCCTACATATATCGCCTCTTTTTTACTCTCCGAAACGAAATCAAGATCAAGAAGTAAGTTGAAAAAATGTATCATGAAGACAGTAGCCAGCCCCGCAAGTCGAGGTAAAGCAAAATAGCTTGTACTCTAACTATAGGATATACTCTGATGTTGAGAATTGTCACTGATTGGTATTGCCACTCTCCAATGTAAGAATAAAACATAAAACATGAAACACTGTTTAATATTTGAGTAACAAATTGAAGAATGATTTCGAACAATTTTGCAAAAGCTGAACCATGCATGCGATTGTTTCACCAATTTTATGGAACAGAAAGATAAACGCCCATCAGGACATCGCATAAATGATCATAGTGCAGACACAAATTAAACGCGATATGAGAGATATAGTAATCCACACTGGTGTTCTAGTACGTGAAAACTATTTAAACAAGAGTGCGAGTCTGACATGAATCATATTATCTTGATTTTCGTTGATTGAATCAAAACGACACACAGGAAATATTACACTGACAGTATTGTATCATGCATAATATGCACAGGTTTCACGTTGATATTATTACACACTCATGTACTGGAACACGCACGCACGCGCGGACGCATGCACGCACGCACGCACGCACGCATATATACACCTGTGCAAAAGTTAAGCACCACCCTATTTTTACGCACATGCGAGGGTATATTCATGTGCTATGAAGAAAGCAATAGCATAAACATTTATGTACCCATCCATCTTAGTGCAAGAGGTAATAATGCAAGTAGGAATGCTGATTATGATGGTGGGGGAAATACTGTATGTTTTTGTTTGAACTTGAAAACGAGGCCTGAATATGGTTACGTTGACACAACTGACAACTATTGCCCTACAGTTGACACACGTGGCTAGATTGTCATTAATGGTGTCTGAAAACGAAGTTTAACATCTGTGCACGAGTTTGAGACTGTCATTATTAATACCGGGTATATCCACCTTGTGCCTGGATGACGGCCTGGACACGACGTCTCATGCTGGTCACCAACCGACTGATACGCCATTGTGGTATTCGTTGCCCTTCAAGATGGAGTGCGTCTGTTAATTCCTGTAGGTTCTGCACAGGAGGATCCCTCCTGCTCACAATGTTTCCCAGAATGTCCCAGATATGCTCAATAGGGTTCATGTCAGTGCTCCTTGCTGGCCATGGTAGGGTTTCGATGGCATTCTGGCGGAGGTATTCATGCACAGCTCTAGCACGATGTGGTCGGGCGTTGTCATCCATGAATATAGGGTGGGTTCCAGGTGCATGATTTACAAAATGAGGGACCACAACTCTATCCAGTATGGAATCCTGATATCTTTGTCCATTTAGTGTTCCAGGTACAGTCAACAGATCCAGCTTACAATCAAATGAGATGCACCCCCATATCATAACGGAACCTCCACCAAATGGAACTTCTTCCATGATGTTACGTTGGTCGTACGCCGTGCGTCTGGACCTCCATACACGAGTTCGACCATCTGTGGCATGAAGCAGGAACCGACTTTCATCGGACCAGTGTACCCGTCGTCAGGATCTCATGTTCCAGTGTCTTCTTTCGTTGCACCACCTCAGACGCTCCTCTGTGCGGTGTGCAGTGAGGAGAGGACGTCTGACAGGTCTCCTAGCTTTCATGCCAGCAGCATACAGTCTCCTTTTGACGGTAGACATTGACACTCTATTGCGCGTTTCCCATTGCTAGCTGAGCACTCTGCTGTTGGTAAATGGAGATCTCCTAACAAGGCGTACTAGGGCTCGATCATCACGGGCAGTAGTCTTCTTCGGTCTTCCAGATCTAGGCCTGTCCTTCACCTCGTTAGTTTGCCCATGTTTTGCAATCAAACGACTGATTACAGTATGGTTAATGTTCAGCTGTCTGCCAATCTCTCTCCATGACATACCAGTGGTATGCATGCCTATGATTTGCCATTTCACACGATCACTTAACCTTCGTCTTGCCATAGCGGTTCACAATCAAGAGCTAATTCTCTCTGTACAAATAAACCACGGTCATGAACACAAAATTCCTAATTTTGTCGCCTAAATCTGTATGTAATGTTCTACACCTCAAACTGGACTTTTACATAACTGAACGCGTGTGCTGTTTCCCGCCACGCACGGACATCAAGCGGCGTGAAGTCATGCATGCATGTGCATTTCGTACTTGGAATTATGTCAGCTAACGCGGGGACAAAAAGTATGGCAGCCTAGTTGTACCATCATGTTTCTACGTTCTATTGTTTTTGCTGGTGCTTAACTTTTTCGCAGGTGTATATATATATATATATATATATACGAACGCACGCACGCAAGCGAGCAAGCACGCTCTCATGCACACATGGACGGACGTACGCATGCACGCACGCGCGCATGCACGTACGCACGCACGCACGCACGCACGCACGCACGCACGCACGCACGCACGCACGCATGCACGCTTGCACACGGGAACGCACATATGTGTCATCAAAAGTTATAAATAATATATTTTGAATAACATATTTTGCCCGTTGCCATATGATTGTTTGGCGGGGTTTTCTCGATACATTTTTCGATCTGATTGAGAGCCATCATATAGACTTAGGAAAAGATTTACCATATGTATATGTGTGACAAATATAAGCCCTTGTATTCTTATAAATATGTTGGGTTTTTATGCTTAGATGTTTACTTTGAATGAGATTTAGCTTCCTCAGGTCCATTCTTGGATATTCTTCCAGATTCACAATAATTCTATCGCCTTGCCATTCGAAGATTTATAATCAATTAAATTCGCAGTCTGTCACCTCTCACAATATATTCCTCACAATTACTGCATAAGTGTCTCATTATACTGTGTCAAATTCACTCATCTCATGATACTTACTGCCCGATGTGTCGGCTATGGACATCTGATATTTGTCATGGCTACAACTTGAATTCAAAGAACATGTCTGAGATTATCTGAAGCTTAACCGGTATACGGCGTAACGGATTAATCCGCGTTTAGCTATTCCCCGCACATCTCTGGGTAAGCTCCATTCACGCATTGCCAGTTTTGGGATCGCCTATGGAAGCAACAGCACCCAGTCAAATTAGTTTCAAGCTATTCAACATTGTTTCTCAATTAGCAAAGACCTAAAATTCGTGTAGTTGGTGAACTATTATGCCGTTTTGACGGACCTAGCTATATCGTGTATTTTGACACCAGTCTACACGTGACGTATTTGATTATGACGTCATGTAATTGAGTGACCTGTTGGAATCATCAATTAAACCGATTATTGTACGCTGAACATACAAATCACACCGAATATCAGTTTTTTACATCTTGAGATCGTTGCTCCCACACATGTATATACGCGTATTACAACTGCGTGTTTAAATAACCACAAAAATAGCATTTAAAGCACTGTTCAATATGTACAGTTCCATAGGACCAAAATATCTAGAAAGATGTTTGTATACCTACCACGTACATACGAATCACAGTTTATGTATATACATGGCATATGATAATAACAAGTTTGTCACATTATATTATATAATATGATATATATTTTTAGCTCACACGGCGAGAGCCTGAGAGGCGCAGGTACTATTATTATAATCTGTTATAAATTACAGCAACGTTATTAGCGATGTACATAAGACATAATTAACATAGAATGACCTCATATTGACCGTTTGTAAAAGCATCAATTATTCATGCTCTCAGCTCTTAGCTTTTACCACCCATATGAATCAGGCATTTAGCCATTTCCGTCTATTGAGAAAAAGTAGCTGACGCTTTGTTTACATGTTGTAGCGAATATGTGATCCCAATTTCATGTACTCGTGTGACGCGCCCATTATTATTTAGACTCTAGTGAGAGACCACCTTTGTATACAACACACATTTACTCAATGGCCACCCTATTTACTTTACACCCAGGACAAAATAATTGACTGGCTGCCCGGTGCGCTCATACTAGCTGTAAGGCTACGGTCAGACCAAATATACACCTGTGCAAAAGTTAAGCACCAGCAAAAACAATAGAACGTAGAAACATGATGGTACAACTAGGCTGCCATACTTTTTGTCCCCGCGTTAGCTGACATAATTCCAAGTACGAAATGCACATGCATGCATGACTTCACGCCGCTTGATGTCCGTGCGTGGCGGGAAACAGCACACGTGTTCAGTTATGTAAAAGTCCAGTTTTAGGTGTAGAACATTACATACAGATTTAGGCGACAAGATTAGGAATTTTGTGTTCATGACCGTGGTTTATTTGTACAGAGAGAATTAGCTCTTGATTGTGAACCGCTATGGCAAGACGAAGGTTAAGTGATCGTGTGAAATGGCAAATCATAGGCATGCATACCACTGGTATGTCATGCAGAGTTATTGGCAGACATCTGAACATTAACCATACTGTAATCAGTCGTTTGATTGCAAAACATGGGCAAACTAACGAGGTGAACGACAGGCCTAGATCTGGAAGACCGAAGAAGACTACTGCCCGTGATGATCGAGCCCTAATACGCCTTGTTAGGAGATCCCCATTCACCAACAGCAGAGTGCTCAGCCAGCAATGGGAAACGCGCAATAGAGTGTCAATGTCTACCGTCAAAAGGAGACTGTATGCTGCTGGCATGAATGCTAGGAGACCTGTCAGACGTCCTCTCCTCACTGCACACCACAAAGAGGAGCGTCTGAGGTGGTGCAACGAAAGAAGACACTGGAACATGAGATCCTGGAGACGGGTACACTGGTCAGATGAAAGTCGGTTCCTGCTTCATGCCACAGATGGTCGAACTCGTGTATGGAGGTCCAGACGCACGGCGTACGACGAACGTAACATCATGGAAGAAGTTCCATTTGGTGGAGGTTCCGTTATGATATGGGGGTGCATCTCATTTGATTGTAAGCTGGATCTGTTGACTGTACCTGGAACACTAAATGGACAAAGATATCAAGATTCCATACTGGATAAAGTTGTGGTCCCTCATTTTGTAAATCATGCACCTGGAACCCACCCTATATTCATGGATGACAACGCCCGACAACATCGTGCTAGAGCTGTGCATGAATACCTCCGCCAGAATGCCATCGAAACCCTACCATGGCCAGCACGGAGCCCTGACATGAACCCTATTGAGCATATCTGGGACATTCTGGGAAACATGGTGAGAAGGAGGGATCCTCCTGTGCAGAACCTACAGGAATTAACAGACGCACTCCATCTTGAATGGCAACGAATACCACAATGGCGTATCAGTCGGTTGGTGACCAGCATGAGACGTCGTGTCCAGGCCGTCATCCAGGCACAAGGTGGATATACCCGGTATTAATAATGACAGTCTCAAACTCGTGCACAGATGTTAAACTTCGTTTTCAGACACCATTAATCACAATCTAGCCACGTGTGTCAACTGTAGGGCAATAGTTGTCAGTTGTGTCAACGTAACCATATTCAGGCCTCGTTTTCAAGTTCAAACAAAAACATACAGTGTTTCCCCACCATCATAATCAGCATTCCTCTAGTTGCATTATTACCTCTTGCACTAAGATGGATGGGTACATAAATGTTTATGCTATTGCATTCTTCATAGCACATGAATATACCCTCGCATGTGCGTAAAAATAGGGTGGTGCTTAACTTTTGCACAGGTGTATACGTTGCTTTGATCACTGCGTTCCGCCTGCGTCAACGCACGGCATTTCTATTTCATCGCAGACAGGGTAACGGTCACACAACTATGTATATATCCACCTAAAGGAACGCGTCCTTAAACTAAAGGTTATGTCTCGTGTCGTTTTAAACGACACTTTCACATTATCGTAGCCTTAATTTCAGCTATAATGATGGATGTAGAAAAAGTAATTATGCATGAATATGAAAGATGACCTGGACGAAGCTGTGATGACTACATACATGCTATTAGCTATTCAGCCGACACGTAGATAATTCTGGGTTCATCTAATCCTATAGGAGAGGAAGAAGTTGGGGGGAATTGTTGAGTTTAGTGAGAGATCTAAACGAACACGACGACAGATTTAAAGCGTATTTTAGAATTACCAGAGGCGAGCTTAATGTTGTCCTAATTTACATACAAGTGCATATTTCAAAACAAAATACTAATTATATAGAATCCATATGTGCTGATGAAATACCTGCAATCTGATTGAGGTAAAGCAGCAAAAGACAAAGTACAATTTTAAATAAATTTGTATATAAAATGAGTTCCAAATGCTTTGATGGCCACCTGCCATTCAGGCCAGTGGCCAGCTGTTCAAGAGCGCTTCATTTATTGTGATTAATTACCTATTTTCAGGTTATCATTAAATTTTCTAAAGAAGGTCATCTCACTTCACTATTATGTCAGAAGACTACCATCATATGATGCTCTTTAAGAATCAGTCAACATTGACTGATCTTTAGGAAACTTATAACTTTATGACCAAGAAAAATCTTTACCAAATCTGATTTATTGCGCCCTGTGCTTCTTGAGAAGAATTTATTAACAAAGCTGATAAAGGATGAACGATGGGCGGATGGATGGAAGACAAACGACAGAGAGTCAATGCCCAATTCTGTATACATTTCCAGAAACATAGTAAGATAGGAAGTTTGCATCCTACTTTCATTGCAATGAGATTAATGTGGAAGAAAGAAGTTTGTGTAAAAACTTCTGATCAAGGTGACCAAGCTGATAGACGGATCGATAGACAGTAAACAAATGTATGGCAAAATGATGTTGGTTGGTGTGTTAGCTGATATAACAACATAACATTTATTGTTCAATTTTAATCACAATTTAAATGTCAGAAAGTGAAATCCATTTAATACAAATTTAACAATTTGCTGAGAAACTGAGGAAAGTATAAGTTACATGCAAACACTGAGAAACCTTGCATAACACACAGTTGCTCTATTGGTAGTAATGGTGTTTCTAAACAATGCGTACTATAGAATTGAATTGAGGTATATCAGTGGCCAGCAAACAGTTTAGAATTGTGAATTAATGTTGAGAAATCTCTCCATATCATCATCAGATAATACAATATCTCGTTTTCTGTTATGAGTAATCATTAAAAGAATAATTTGATAAACACGGGTAGAAAGCTAGAACACGTGTTTTAGCTTGACCTTGGAGGACGGCAGATAGCAAGGGAAGTAGTAGTGTGCGCGATGCGCAATAAAATGAAAAATTTTCATTTTCGACGCAACGCACGAGGATAACGCATTTCAGACCAAATGCACTGCACGTAGTGTGACCTTGCCCGCCTTATATATAGCATGTCGCCACTCCAATGCGGCAACGCAATCTAAATCGCATTAGACATCGCACGCGTAACGCGCTTTGGTCTGACCATAGCCTAAAGGTTGATTCATACTCCACGCGAAACTGGTATACGCGCGTGAAACTTGGTAACGTTTCCTACGGGAGGCTCGCTGTTCGACACGCTTCATGACCGCTCTTCATGGGGTGGGGGTGGGGTGGGTGGGGGAGGGGGCCGGGGGCGGACATTCGGATGCCTTTCGCGTCATTTAAATAAATTTTAATTCGAACGCTAGCAACGCACGATGTCGGCAGCAAAACGTGTACGAAAATCTAGTTCATTTGGATCAATAGATGACGAAAAACTGATAGAAGAAGTTAGGAAATATCGGAATCTCTATGTAGAACGAGCAGAAAATTGCTGGAAAATAATTTCCGATGCCGTAGAAAGGTCAGTCCATGAAGTTAAAGCCAGGTGGAAAAGTCTACGAGACACCTTCACAAGAGAAAAGAAAAAACTACATGGGAAAAGTGGCGATGTTGGAGGCAAGAACTCGACATGGAAATATTTCAAGCAGATGTTCTTTCTCAGTGATTGCATCAAACACCGTGAAACAGAAACCAATGCCCTAAGGCAACGAGTTTTAATTTGGCATTTGACTATATTAATAAAAAATACTTAATTTAATATGATACATTTTAATTACCCACCCCTACACATTGTGATCATACCTGATTTTCTATATGTCTATTTGTGTGGTGGCTTGTCCGTTCGGTCATCAGTCTCTGTCAGTCCCCCCTCACTCCCTCCCTCACTCCTGCCCCCTCCCTCCGTCCCTTCTCCCACTCCCTCGCCCTCCCTCTCTCTCCCTCCTCCCTCCACCTCCCCATCTCTCTCCCTCTCTCGCCCTTCTCCCTCCCCTCTACCACTCCCTCCTTCTCGCTCTCCTTCCCTCTCCCTACCCCCGCTCTCTTCATCTCTCTCCCTCCTCCATCGACCTCCTCCCTCCCTCCCCCCTCCATCCCTCCATCCCTGCGTCTCTCTGCCGTTCAATCAGCCTGCGTCCTTGTCCTCACACGCACACTCATGCATGCCCATACGCCTGCCCCATCACCGACATCACGCCTGACATCACCCGCCTCACACACACCATCTCACTGTCATCACACCCGCCCTCACCCCTTTCCATACGCCTGCGCCCCCCCCCCACACACACTTACCCTCACACCCGCCCTCACGCCCGCCGACACACATGTATGCCCTTCCTCTTGAAAGCTGATTCATATCATGGAGCCAGTATTTTGGTGGATTTTATTCTAAATGTTGAGCTATATAGTTGTCCTATTTATATCAATAATTAATCGACAAATTTCTACTCATTTTACTAACCTGCGTTAAAAAGTTGTGTTGCCCTCATCCGATCAAAAGTAGAGGAGATGATAGTGCAATTTGTTTGTATGTCTGTTTGTTTGTATATTTGCCTATTTGAACGTGTTTCTCACGAACTAATTACTCGATTTGCTTCAAATCTTAACAGAATCAACGTCATCATACTAGACTAGGAGTTCCAAAGCTTGGCAACCGTCCGGCCAAAACGTCTATGATTTCTAAAGTTTCACAGTGCTCCGGTCTAAAATATCTGGATCCGGATTCTGATCCGTATAAATTGAAAATGCCAGTTGTTTTGTGATCTCGGGTTGGCCTTGTTTGTATCGTTCATTTGTCTGCCCGTCTGTGCATTCATTTTGCGCACATGCCATTTCAAATAGTTTTGAATTCATCCAATCTTGGTGTATGGACCTTACTATAGGACAGATGTGTTTGTCATGAATTAAAAGAAAATCAACACGCCTTGTTTCCATATTTCACTACATTTTCATAATTTAACTTCTCCAACTTTTATAATACAACGAACTTGATATATGGATAGCTTCATCATGGGTACAGCTAATATTTCTGGTTAAAGTTGACATTGATGTGCAGTGAAGCATAAAAATAGGTCATGTTGACATACTTACAGTCCATGATGCAGAGATCTACACACCGATTTCGCTAATTGTATACAAAACGTTTGAAATCAGGTCGAGCTACTTGCTTTTCCATTTTCACACCACTTTTATTCAAAATAATATCATAATTTGAAGTTGACATATTTTGGTTTTCACGAAGATGTTTATTGATCCAACAGGTCATCTAAGGATGAAAATGACACCAATGAGGGAGGTGATGGCAACACTACAAACCGATGCACCGTTGAACTCGAAGATGAAAGTAACCAGGGAGATGGTGAGTGTCAAGACGAGTGAGATGCGGAGAGCAACATCCCAGCTGATGAGAATAAAGATTCTGCCAACTGCTAGGAGCTCTGTGCAAATAAAGGAAGGGCATCTGGTGTCTCACGTTCGACTTCACCGACGGATCAGCCACTTTCTGGCAAATCAAAGAGGAAGACGCCAACTGATGAAGTGGACGAGGCTTTCATTAAGTTTTTGAGAATGCGGTCTCAAGTAATTGAAGAGGATGACAGAAACCCAGAGATTATTTTTGGGGAAATGTTTGCTTCGTCATTGACGACACTGTCACTGCGAACCAGGGAGCTTGCGAAGCTGAACATCCAGCAGATTCTATATGAGATGGAGCAATGTGATCTAGAAACTGCCCCAGCAGTAACCACTAGTGCCTCCAATGATAAAACATCCGGGGATAATTCGCAATAGTTCTCAAGACCGAGATGTGAGACGTGATTAGATATTATACACACATATATAACTCGAGTTTCTTATAGATGTCATCTATTTGCACATTCGGTTTCTCCATGTAGTTCATCTGGTACATGATGGATTCGAGCTAATGACTTGTACTTTGTGAGCGCCAAAATGGAGAAAGCCGGTCGTACAGACGGAGTTTGTCCTGATGTGTGAGGAATATAAATACATTATAGATTAATAACTAAGTTAATAAGCTGATTCTCTGATAATTCTAGTCCCCACTTGGCGAATCTGTGGGACAGAGAAAAACCAATCCGTCTCTATGTCTGTCCATGTGTCTATAAGTCTGAATACAGTTTTCCTAACATTGTCAATGTGCTTGATTTATGTTAACGTTTACACAGAGGTTTTGCACAAGCCATAAATACCATACATAGAGCATCAAAATTATTGCGCAATAGAAGATAATCATCAATTTATTATATATGGAAGGGGTGCAGAAAAAGGGTACGGGTAGTTAAACCAGAAGGGGCCCTCCCGGTCAAATCTTGAAACACAGGTGCTCTCAGAGGGTCTCCCCTGTATTTCCAGAGGTAAATGTGGATCCTCGGTTGGCTGCTAAGTTATTAAATTTTATCTTGTTAAAGCTCCCCTGCTGGGGAGGGGGGGGGGGGGTGTGTGCGTACCCCTGCCCCTTGTGGATCTGCTACTGAGGAATAACCGCATTATATATTCTATCGTTTGAAATGGATAAAGCTGCATTTTCACAGCAAAATATGTGAAAATAAGATAGTTGCAATTGCATACTTTTATAAATTGTGTACATAAAAGTAAACGAAATAAATCTTAACATATGGTAATTTCATTATATTTAAATTAATATACTTTAAAAAAATATGAAATTGAAATAGAGACGTGAGCCACTATTTCAATTTCACGATATAAAATCTACCTTAATTTATATGGAATGAAATTATCATAATTATGTTAAGATCTATTTTATATAGTGATACACGAGCTAAGGTTATAACATTATATAATTGAAATAATTTTAGTTTCGGGCATGTTTGTGTGAAGATGCAGCTTCAATGACATGTACAAACCAGTCTATTACATACATGAGCCAGGTTTGACTGTGACTGGCGTCAAGTAATAAAACAAAAAAATAACATATTTCCGAAAATGTTGTTCCCAATCCCAGGATGATTTATAATAAAGAAATATTAGTTACCTCTCCGGGATGATTGCGGTTTTGAGTATAGCTCTCGTGACCATCTCGGTCACTTCTTCAGCACTAACTGACGTCACTGCTGAAGAAGTGCCCGAGATGGCCACGAAAGCTACACTCAAAACCGCAATTATTCCGGAGAGGTAACTAATACGTCTTTATTATAAAAAAAACAACAGTTTAAATAAGGCTAATGAGTTTTGTTCAATTTATCTAATGGTTGTCATCCTCATGAAGATGTGGGGCTGTTCGATCAGCAACTGCAGCCTGCCACGGAACACTTACATGGTTGGACAAGAAGTACGTCATGAATATATCACGAATCATGTATACGTCCTTTGAAGCCCGATTAGCTCCCTGGCGTCCCACAGGTCTGGGATTACCATCATCACGAGCTATCCTTCTCCATTGTCCCGGTCGTAGGATACCATCTTCTCCTATGTAATCTGCAAACATTGGAGGAACATAGCGAACTTGAGGCACACTGTCGCTATATGTACTCTTGAGGTAATTATGTAGTGCTACCGTAGCTTTTACTACACCATCTACGTTGGTGGGATTGGCTTCGATTGGTTTACCAAGAATTCGCCAACGGGCTGTCAAGATACCGAACGCATTTTCAGATATTCTTCGAGCTCTGCTAAGCCGATAGTTGAATATGCTCCTGCCCCTCGTCAAGCCAATACCTAAAAAATAAATAAGGTAGATGACACATATAATATGCACTGACTTTAGTTGACAATGTAGATGTATCAGATTTACCCTACATAAAATCAGCCGCCACCACCATATGTTCATAACAACAAAACTGCTACAAGAACCACGGTTGTTACTTCCGCTGTCCCTACTCCTCATCTTCCTGTTCCTGCTCCTCCTCCTGCTGCTGCTGCTACTGCCACTGCTGCTACTGAAGGGCAAAACAAACGCGCAACCGAAAAATACCTAGAAGCAAGGTCGTGATTAGTCCATATATGTGTCTTTTGAGACAAGTTCTTTGTACTCCTAACGTTGTCAATATGTTTCTCCTGTTCCGCAAATAGAACAACACTTATTAATCTATGAGGGATTTATATTTTGCTGACCAGTTTCGACCAGTATGTATGATTACTGTATTCTACGGCTGTAGTAGTAGAAACGTCCTACAGCTGCAATCAGTCCTTCTTAGCGTTTACTCACTGTGTCTTGTCTTCAGCCAAAATCTTTAGTTTCCCAAGGTACATTCTTGATTTTCGGGTACTAAGTCCTGCTTTCTTGAGCTCATTTCGTAGCACGCTTAACAGATTAGGCAATGACGTCCTCCCATAGCTTTGTATTTGCTGGCTCCCAGTGGAGAGACTTTCAAGGTTCTCCGTGCTGCTGTGTTCCCTGGCATCCTTTGCACATGGCCAAACATGGGCCATTTTTGCCATCTTCGACCAGTGCATGAACTATATAAACTGGAGCAATGTAAATAAGCATTCAACTATGTATTATTACTGTATATCTGGCTGTATTAGTAGAAACATCATAAACCTGAAATCGGTCCTTCTTCACTTTTGCCCACTGTGTCTTGTCCTCAGTCGAAATCCATAGCTTCCTCAGGTACATTCTTGACTTGAGTGTACCTAGCCCTGCTTTCTTGATGTCACCTCGTTGCACGCTTAGCAGATTTATGCAATGACGGTCTCTCCTAGCTTTGTATTTGCTGGCTCCGAGTAGGGCGAATTCCAAGGCTCTCTGTGCTGGTGTGTTTTCTGGCATCCTTAGCACACGGCCAAACAGGGATCGCCTTTGCCGGGCGACTGTTATAGACAGCGGCGACGTAGTACACATCTTTTATAGTGAATCATTGGATATTATGCTGTCTGGTCATCGGTGTCCAGTGATGGTGGGGATGTGTGTGCGGTGGCAGGCATCGAGTTTGTCTAGAGCTGCTTTAGAGCTGCCCAGCTGTTATAGTTATACAGCATCAAGGATACGCAGGTTGCATTGTATAACCGTAGTCTTTTTACCAAGGGCATCTTTGATCTACAAATTCATAGCTTCAAGAAGGACTGGAAGCTATGTTCCCCATGCCGCAGCGTGCAGCAATATCAGTAGTACTGCAAAGCAGTGAGCCAAGGATTTTACTTTTCCTCCATCGCTCGCCGGAACAAAGTGGATCGTCATTTTCTTTAGTCCCATGATGTATAGATAGGTATATGTGGGTGAACTCTGTTTTGGAATCATTCATAAAGAGATTCTCAATTTTTAGTTTGCTTGCAGCTATTGAGAGAAGTTCGCCAAGGGGATTCTTTTCCTCGTCTATGAAGTCCACATCGTCGGCATATTCCATCTGTAGCGGCACACACAGTATTGTTTCGGGGGAGGGTCGGGTGTGGTTAGGTGTGGTTGGTCTTGTGGGCCTTTCCCGCACGGATTTCAATGCGGCAGCAAGGTAACAAGTATAAAGCACATGAGATAGATCATCTCCCTGTGGGGAGCCGATTGATGTCTCAAACTCTAGAGACTTCACTACTCTGAGAATTCTATCTTCAAAGTAACTAAACAAATAACCTGTTCAGGGCCATGTTAAGGGTCCTGGGTCCCTTGGCAGACAGGTGGTCAGGGTCTTTCTCCAAGAAAATTTTAAAATATGGATGCTCTCAGATGACTTCTCCTAAATATCTGGGGGTGAATATTGGCCTTTGCTTGACCGGGAATTTTTTCTACTTATTTTCTCCAAAAAATATGTAGGATGTTTTTGAGGGCCCTATGTGGTGTCGCCATTTCAAATGACATGGAAACAATTTGGCCATTTCATAACAACTCTGTTAATTGTCATTACGCACATTTTTTTTACAAACAAATGCATCTTTGATTTATTCAACTTATAGTGTTATTTAAGGTTAGCACCATCTGATATTCATGAAATTGATTGGGCCCTTCATAGCATATTTCCATTTTCAGACCAAGCAAACTGTTTTTGAAAACTAACCACTGGAATGACTGGCTCGAGAGCCAGTCATTCCAGTGAAAATCTTTCAAAAATAGTATTTTCTTGGTCTGTAAATAGACATTTCTCAAGACCACTGCATAAGCCGGTTTTTTTTTTATCTATTGGCATTTATTTGGCAATAGGTTTTATGCAACACATCACCTGCCACGTCAATTTGTTGTTGATATACATATGAGCACTGTGCGAATAAACCAGACAGCTGATCGTCACTTTATACAAAGGTCATCAAATGTTGGTTCCTGGAGAAGATAATTTTCTGTGCTCAATAAGACCAATGCCTCGGTTCGTTGTTGTGTCATTGTGGACCGAAGATTGTTCTTGATTCGAGTCTGTTTAGAAAATGATCTTTCCCCTGAACAATTTGTCACCGGGATTGTTAAAAATAACCGGAGGGCTACTACGACATTAGGAAACACAGATTGTAGATCTTTGATTAAGAGAACCTCTCGGCATTGTTGAGGTGTCGCTGTACTGTTCTCGGAAGAGGCAATAAAACTGCTCAAACTCGTTTGGAAACGTTTCTGCATTAATGCAATTTGGATAACACATTGCAAGCTGTTCTGCCTCTGTTCTCAATGCTGAAATTCCAAGTTTTTCTACCATTTCCTGAGTATTTGTTATGACGTTGAAACGCATGCATACCACTTCACATGCTGCAAGTAGGTGAGTAAGGCATGCTACTAATTTGTCACAAATTATATTAAATGTTTCTATACGAAACCGATCACTTCCGCCAAACACTGTGTTTGGAGTGGTGCTTCCATCGTGGAAAGGTTTGCGTTGTACAACATGTTTACGCTCATGCTGATAGGTAGTGCTAATTGATTTACTTAGGTTTTTTGCAAGCTCCTCAAATTCAGAGAATTTATCCCGTTGTGCTTTCAAATAATCCAGTAGCGCTGTAAGTAGTGCCACAGCAGCACCAAAATCTATTGTTTCAGACTGTAACTGACAAATGTAGAGGGGCGCCAAAAAGTAAGTTTGGGTGCCTCTCACCACCCAAACTACATGTTCTAGAAATTTTAGGAAATGCCCTCTCAGAGCATCTGGGTTTCAAAACTTTTCGGGGAGGATCCCCGATCCCCTGCTTAAAGGATGGTCCTTTGCCTTTTCCTAGGACGGCAGAAACCCTAGGGCTGCCCCTGGTTTCATGCATCATTTCATTCATTTTGACCAATGGACAACGTCTCCACACTGTGTGGCCCCTGATCACAATTCAAGCCATCAACAAGATCAGAATCATCAGATTAAATCAGTACATGTACAACTTTGTGAATCACAATGATGTTTTACGAGTACTGCTTTAAGGCTGATATTGTTGATGGCTTGATATCTTTAAACATAAATAACTCAATTTCACATAGGCCAGGCAGTCGTGGGCCCCCTTGACAATCGGGGCCTTGGGCCCTTGCTCCTTCTGCCCATAGGTTAATATGGCCATGAACCTGTTGACTATGTTGACACTAATTGATCGGACCTAGATACGTCAATATATGTTGTGACGTCAGCCTGCATATGACGTTGTATACTTGAGGAACAGATTGGGGACGTCCATTGCATACCGTTAAAAATCTGTGGAAATCGATCAAGAGTCAACCTTAGATTCATATTCAGATTAGCTGTTCTTGTCCAAACAACACTATCTATAGCTAGACCACACTCTGGCGAGATGTTTTGGCAATGCACTTAGTGACCCCGACACGTTGATATATCAGTACTTGGCGTGGAACTCAACTTACTTCTAACCCACCACAATATGTTTGTGATTCTATCTTCTTGCGTTCCAGTGATATGGCCAAATATGTGTTTTCCAATATTTGACTCTTTGACATGAAGCTGTCTCTCTCTCTCTCTCTCTCTCTCTCTCTCTCTCTCTCTCCCTCCCTCGCCCGCTCCCTCACTCCCTCACTCCCTCACTCCCTCACTCCCTCACTCCCTCCCTCCCTCCCTCCCTCTCTCTCTCCCTCCCTCCCTCATTCCCTCCCTCCCTTTCCCTCGCTCCCTCCCTCCCTCCTTCCCTCCCTCCTTCCCTCCCTCGCTCACTCACTCACTCACTCCCTCTCTCTTTCTCTCTCTCTCTCTCTCTTTCTCTCTCTCTCTCTCTCTCTCTCGCTCCCTCCCTCCCTCCCTCCCTCCAGCTCTCCTTCATCCGCCCTCCCTCCCTCCCTCCCTCCCTCCCTCCCTCCCTCCCTCCCTCGCTCACTCACTCACTCCCTCTCTCTTTCTCTCTCTCTCTCTCTCTCTCTCTCTCTCTCTCTTTCTCTCTCTCTCTCTCTCTCTCTCTTTCTCTCTCTCCCTCTCTCTCTCTCCCTCCTTCCCTCCCTCCCGCTCCCTCCCTCCCTCTCTCTCTGTCCCTCTCCCTCGCCTTCTCTCTCTCTCCCTCTCTCCCTCTCTCTCTCCCTCTCTCCCTCCCTCTCTCTCCCTCTCCCCCTCTCTCTCTCTCCCCCCCTCTCTCTCCCTCTCTCTCTCTCTCCCTCTCTCTCCCTAACTCTCCCTCTCTCCCTCCATCTCTCTCCCTCTCCCCCTCTCTCTCTCTCCCCCCTCCCTCTCTCTCTCCCCTCTCTCTCTCTCTCTATCTCCCCCTCTCCCTCTCTCTCTCTCTCTCTCTCTCTCCTCTCCCTCCCCCCCCCCTCCCTCCCTCCCTCTCCCTCTCCCTCTCCCCTCCCTCTGCCTCTCCCTCTCACTATCTCTCTCTCTCTCTCTCTCTCTCTCTCTCTCTCTCTCTCTCTCTCTCTCTCTCTCTCTCTCTCTCTCTAGTCAGCCGCAGTATGATAGGATGTACCAAATCCTGTGATTAAACCTTCTTCCGCTCCGCAGATATGACCAAATATGTGTTTTGCTTTCGATAGTATGGACTTAATCACCCCCGTGACCTAGGTATTTGACCCTTTAACCTGAAACTCAGATTTTCTCTAGTTAGCCACAATATGAACGATATGTCAAATTTGGTGATGCTATATATTTGTATTAATCGAGTTATGACCAAACATATGTTTTCCGATATGCATTTCGCGAGAACGTGACCTGGATATTTTACCTTCGGCATGAGTAAGCAAACTTTGATTCATCTATGTATCCAGCGAGCGATTCTTGGTAAGCAGACCTCTTGTTTTCCTTCGCATGCAATATAAATTATTTCATTTATCTGCTACACTATCATATATATTTCAAACACGCGTCAAGGCAGTAAATTGTTCCACGCGATACAAGCGCTGCGGATGGTGTAAGGTGGGTGGTCGTAGGAGGGTCGTTGGCCGAGATAAATTTGCTTCATTATCATCTACACGTCGATTATGTGGCATATAGAAGATGTTTTCGTTGACATTTTGCTTTTTGTACAAGGTTTCTGATCTTGCCAAGGTGCAACAAAATAATCATTAAATTCGCTGGGCCGTAACATGTTAATACCTTGCAACACGACATCTTACTAGCACCACAACAGCTTTCAACATATTCAACATACCGTTAGCGTGTCATATATAGTTTGTCTTGCGTCATATACATGATGTTCAATGTACACCGGAAAACTGTATATCGTTAACAATGAGCTGCAATGCAATACTTTGCCGAGTGTCGGCATCATGGAGTTGAAATGGACACGAAATGTCACTTCATGTCTTAAGGTGGACATATGATTACTACTCAGTCAACAATGAGAGTCGCGCAAATGGGGTACCAGTTCATCTACTCATGAGATATTGTCACATCTATACCCAAACAACGGTCGCATGATGCCCATCAGACTACAACCAACTACCGTTAACATCACTGTAATACCTGCATACGCACCAACTAGCCTTGATTAGAACAGATTCTGCGACTCACGACATGTTCTGCTGACAATACCTCAGGTGGTGACATGGTTGTCGTAAGGGGCGACATTAACGCTAAGGGTCAAAGATCAATACCTGGCGTCTCTAACAAGTTCGGCATTGGCCTAACAAACGAAGCTATCTAAGAACATTTAAAGTTTTGCGCTGTGAACAACCTAACGTTGACGAGCCACATTTTCCAACAACCTCTAAGGTGCCTGTACATGGGCCTATAAACCTGGATGTCTCTTGAAGATAAAGCAAGGAAACAGACCGAGTACATTATGATTAAGCTCCGCTGGCGCCCGAGCATCCAGTAATCAAAGAGCAGAGCGTGGAACTGTCCACGAGCTATTAGTCACATCATCAGACATAAACTCAGCGACAATCTGCAATCGATGAATGGTGCTTATAGTACTGACGATCAGATCAGATTCCAGGCTTTGATGGGAGATAACGAAGAGCTCTCAGCACAACAACTATGCGATGCCATGAAAACATCTAGCATGGAAACTGCAGAGCGTACACTATTGAAGTCAAAGTACAAGAGATCTCAGCAACCATTTCCAATGAAACACTGCGAGTGGAAGAAGAAAGACGACGTATGGAAGCCAACGGGAGCAATTCACCTTTCAGTTTATGCATCCATCATTATGACGTGATAATCAACTACGTGACGTGTAGGCTGACTTCTTAATCATGACGTCGTGAATGATTCGATAGTATTCTTTAATATGTAATAGTCCGGCACGGTGTACGAATTGTATGTGTTTGCTATTTAATAAACATGCGGTTGAATATTTTGAAACTAATTTGACTGGGTGCTGTTGCTGCCATAGTCAGCAACAGCATCAAGTAGAATTAGTTTAAAAAATGCAACATCTTGCCTGTTATAGTTTTCTGTAAATGATAGTCAGCGAGTTCAGAGATTGAGCGATCCCACACACAAACGTGATGTGGGTGGAGTTTAGCTAGAGATGGGCGGGGTATAGCTAAGACTGGAAAGGCACATTCAGCTGCAGAGAACACGTCTAGACGTCATCAATTTAACGCTGATGTACAATGCCATGTCCCAGCTGACAAGCAGAAGATCATAAATGATCGCTGCATTAGCCTGAAAGACTCCTGACAGAGAAATAACACTAAGGCCCTGAATGAACTGACAAGATCCTTGGTTTAAACTGAGTTTTAATTATGTTTATATTGAAGCGCTATAAGACGAATCTTGTAACAACGTCTCCAATGTTTCTAATTATATACACAGTGGTTAACAAGAGGTAGGTGTGAATTTAAATGTTACATCAATTAACAAATATTGTAGCATCATTGGGGACCGGTCTCATAACAGGAGGCCCGTAATCTGAACTCACCTTTACAGAAACATTAGGGATCGTTGCCGTGCGTGGGAAGTCAATATTCTTATGTTTTTTAAAATTAAAATATATCAGCGAGTCGAACACACGTGTCATGCG
>CM067374.1:65850162-66017685 GCA_034401795.1 Chaetoderma sp. LZ-2023a
CACGACACGACGATGTTTAACTAGTCGTAGCTCATCTTCATTACAGCTGGCATGGCGTAGTACATGAATACTGTGAGAATTCTATCTTCACAGTAACTAAACAAATAACCTGTTCAGGGCCATGTTAAGGGTCCTGGGTCCCTTGGCAGACAGGTGGTCAGGGTCTTTCTCCAAGAAAATTTTGAAATATGGATGCTCTCAGATGACTTCTCCTAAATATCTGGAGGTGAATATTGGCCTTTGCTTGACCGGGAATTTTTTCTACTTATTTTCTCCAAAAAATATGTAGGATGTTTTTGAGGGCCCTATGTGGTGTCGCCATTCTGAATGACATGGAAACAATTTCCCCATTTCGTAACAACTCTGTTAATTGTCATTACGCACATTTTTTTTACAAACAAATGCATCTTTGATTTATTCAACTTATAGTGTTATTTAAGGTTAGCACCATCTGATATTCATGAAATTGATTGGGCCCTTCATAGAATATTTCCATTTTCAGACCAAGCAAACTGTTTTTGAAAATTAACCACTGGAATGACTGGCTCGAGAGCCAGTCATTCCAGTGAAAATCTTTCAAAAATTGTCTTTTCTTGGTCTGTAAATGGACATTTCTCAAGACCACTGCATAAGCCGGGTTTTTTTTTATCTATTGGCATTTATTTGGCAATAGGTTTTATGCAACACATCACCTGCCACGTCAATTTGTTGTTGATATACATATGAGCACTGTGCGAATAAACCAGACAGCTGATCGTCACTTTATACAAAGGTCATCAAATGTTGGTTCCTGGAGAAGATCATTTTCTGTGCTCAATAAGACCAATGCCTCGGTTCGTTGTTGTGTCATTGTGGACCGAAGATTGTTCTTGATTCGAGTCTGTTTAGAAAATGATCTTTCCTCTGAACAATTTGTCACCGGGATTGTTAAAAATAACCGGAGGGCTACTACCACATTAGGAAATACAGATTGTAGATCTTTGATTCAGAGAACCTCTCGGCATTGTTGAGGTGTCGCTGTACTGTTTTCGGAAGAGGCAATAAAACTGCTCAAACTCGTTTGGAAACGTTTCTGCATTAATGCAATTTGGATAACACATTGCAAGCTGTTCTGCTTCTGTTCTCAATGCTGAAATTCCAAGGTTTTCTACCATTTCCTGAGTATTTGTTATGACGTTGAAACGCATGCATACCACTTCATATGCTGCAAGTAGGTGAGTAAGGCATGCTACTAATTTGTCACAAATTATATTAAATGTTTCTATACGAAACCGATCACTTCCGCCCAACACTGTGTTTGGAGTGGTGCTTCCATCGGGGAAAGGTTTGCGTTGTACAACATGTTTACGCTCATGCTAATACGTAGTGCTAATTGATTTACTTAGGTTTTTTGCAAGCTCCTCAAATTCAGAGAATTTATCCCGTTGTGCTTTCACATAATCCAGTAGCGCTGTAAGTAGTGCCACAGCAGCACCAAAATCTATTGTTTCAGACTGTAACTGACAAATGTAGAGGGGCGCCAAAAAATAAGTTTGGGTGCCTCTCACCACCCAAACTACATGTTCTAGAAATTTTAGGAAAAGCCCTCTCAGAGCATCTGGGTTTCAAAAATTTTCGGGGGAGGATCCCCGATCCCCTGCTTAAAGGATGGTCCTTTGCCTTTTCCTAGGACGGCAGAAACCCTAGGGCTGCCCCTGGTTCCATGCATCATTTCATTCATTTTGACCAATGGACAACGTCTCCACACTGTGGGGCCCCTGATCACAAATCAAGCCATCAACAAGATCAGAATCATCAGATTAAAGCAGTACATGTACAACTTTGTGAATCACAATGATGTTTTACGAGTACTGCTTTAAGGCTGATATTGTTGATGGCTTGATTTCTTTAAAAATAAATAACTCAATTTCAGCTAGGCCAGGCAGTCGTGGGCCCCCTTGACAATCGGGGCCTTGGGCCCTTGCTCCTTCTGCCCATAGGTTAATATGGGCATGAACCTGTTGACTATGTTGACACTAATTGATCGGACCTAGATACGTCAATATATGTTGTGACGTCAGCCTGCATATGACGTTGTATACTTGAGGAACAGATTGGGGACGTCCATTGCATACCGTTAAAAATCTGTAGAAATCGATCAAGAGTCAACCTTAGATTCATATTCAGATTAGCTGTTCCTGTCCAAACAACACTATCTATAGCTAGACCACACTCTGGCGAGATGTTTTGGCAATGCACTTAGATATATCAGTATTTGGGGTGGAACTCAACTTACTTCTAACCCACCACAATATGTTTGTGATTCTATCTTATTGCGTTCCAGTGATATGGCCAAATATGTGTTTTCCAATATGCTCTTAATGACCCCGTGAACTAGATATTTGACTCTTTGACATGAAGCTCTCTCTCTCTCTCCCTCTCTCTCTCTCCCTCTCTCTCTCTCTCTCTCTCCCTCCCTCTCCCGCTCGCTCGCTCGCTCCCTCACTCCCTCCCTCCCTCCCTCTCTCCCTCCCTCCCTCCCTCATTCCCTCCCTCCCTCCCTTTCCCTCGCTCCCTCCCTCCCTCCCTCCCTCCTTCCCTCCCTCCTTCCCTCCCTCGCTCACTCACTCACTCACTCACTCACCCCCTCTCTCTTTCTCTCTCTCTCTCTTTCTCTCTCTCTCGCTCGCTCCCTCGCTCCCTCCCTCCGTCCCTCCCTCCAGCTCTCCCTTCATCCTCCCTCCCTCCCTCCCTCCCTCCCTCCCTCCCTCCCTCACCCCTCCCTCCCTCCCTCCCTTCCTCCCTCCTTCCCTCCTTCCCTCCCTCTCTCTCTCTCTAACCTTCTCTCTCTCCCTCTCGCTCTCTCCCTCCTTCCCTCCCTTCCCGCTCCCTCCCTCCCTCTCTCTCTCCCTCTCTCTCTCTCCCTCCCTCTCCCTCCCTCTCCCCTCTCTCTCCCTCTCTCTCTCTCTCTCTCCCTCTCTCTCTCCCTCTCTCTCTCTCTCTCTCTCGCCCTCTTCCTCTTTCTCTCTCTCTCCCCCTCTCTCTCTCTCAATCTCTCCCTCTCTCTCTCTCTCCCTCCCTCCCTCCCTCTCCCTATCCCCCCCTCCCCCTCTGCCTCTCCCTATCTCTCTCTCTCTCTCTCTCTCTCTCTCTCTCCCTCTCTTCTCTAGTCAGCCGCAGTATGATAGGATGTACCAAATCCTGTGATTAAACCTTCTTCCGCTCCGCAGATATGACCAAATATGTGTTTTGCTTTCGATAGTATGGACTTAGTCACCCCGTGACCTAGGTATTTGACCCTTTAACCTGAAACTCAGATTTTCTCTAGTTAGCCACAATATGAACGATATGTCAAATTTGGTGATGCTATATATTTGTATTATCGAGTTATGACCAAACATATGTTTTCCGATATGCATTTCGCGAGAACGTGACCTGGATATTTGACCTTCGGCATGAGTAATCAAACTTTGATTCATCTATGTATCCAGCGAGCGATTCTTGGTAAGCAGACCTCTTGTTTTCCTTCGCATGCAATATAAATTATTTCATTTATCTGCTACACTATCATATATATTCAAACACGCGTCAAGGCAGTAAATTGTTCCACGCGATAGAAGCGCTGCGGATGATGTAAGGTGGGTGGCCGTAGGAGGGTCGTGGGCCGAGATAAATTTGCTTCATTATCATCTACACGTCGATTATGTGGCATATAGAAGATGATTTCGTTGACATTTTGCTTTTTGTACAAGGTTTCTGATCTTGCCAAGGTGCAACAAAATAATCATTAAATTCGCTGGGCCGTAACATGTTAATACCTTGCAACACGACATCTTACTAGCACCACAACAGCTTTCAACATATTCAACATACGCTTAGCGTATCATATATAGTATGTCTTACGTCATATACATGATGTTCAATGTACACCGGAAAACTGTATACCGTTAACAATGAGCTGCAATGCAATACTTTGCCGAGTGTAGGCATCATGGAGTTGAAATGGACACGAAATCTCACTTCATGTCTTAAGGTGGACATATGATTTACTACTCGGTCCACAATGAGAGTCGCGCAAATGGGGTACCAGTCATCTACTCATGAGATATTGTCACATCTATACCCAAACAACGGTCGCATGATGCCCATCAGACTACAACCAACTACCGTTAACATCACTGTAATACCTGCATACGCACCAACTAGCCTTGATTAGAACAGATTCTGCGACTCACGACATGTTCTGCTGGACAATACCTCAGGTGGTGACATGGTTGTCGTAGGGGCGACATTAACGCTAAGGGTCAAAGATCAATACCTGGCGTCTCTAACAAGTTCGGCATTGGCCTAACAAACGAAGCTATCTAAGAACATTTAAAGTTTTGCGCTGTGAACAACCTAACGTTGACGAGCATCATTTTCCAACAACCTCTAAGGTGCCTGTCCATGTGCCTGTAAACCTGGATGTCTCTTGAAGATAAAGCAAGGAATCAGACCGAGTACATTATGATTAAGCTCCGCTGGCGCCCGAGCATCCAGTAATCAAAGAGCAGAGTGTGGAACTGTCCACGAGCTATTAGTCACATCCATCAGACATAAACTCAAGCGACAATCTGCAATCGATGAATGGTGCTTATAGTACTGACGATCAGATCAGATTCCAGGATTTGATGGGAGATAACGAAGAGCTCTCAGCACAACAACTATGCGATGCCATGAAAACATCTAGCATGGAAACTGCAGAGCGTACACTATTGAAGTCAAAGTACAAGAGATCTCAGCAACCATTTCCAATGAAACACTGCGAGTGGAAGAAGAAAGACGATGTATGGACGCCAACGGGAGCAATTCACCTTTCCAGTTTATGCATCCATCATTATGACGTGATAATCAACTACGTGACGTGCAGGCTGACGTCTTAATCATGACGTCGTGAATGATTCGATAGTATTCTTTAACGTTTAATAGTCCGGCACGGTGTACGAATTGTATGTGTTTGCTATTTAATAAACATGCGGTTGCATATTTTGAAACTAATTTGACTGGGTGCTGGTGCTGCCATAGTCAGCAGCAGCATCAAGTAGAATTAGTTTTTAAAAATGCAACAGCTTGCCTGTTATAGTTTTCTGTAAATTGATAGTCAGCGAGTTCAGAGATTGAGCGATCCCACACACAAACGTGATATGGGTGGAGTTAAGCTAGAGATGGGCGGGGTATAGCTGAGACTGGAAAGGCACATTCAGCTGCAGAGAACACGTCTAGACGTCATCAATTTAACGCTGATGTACAATGCCATGTCCCAGCTGACAAGCAGACGATCATAAATGATCGCTGCGTTAGCTTGAAAGACTCCTGACAGAGAAATAACACTAAGGCCCTGAATGAACTGACAAGATCCTTGGTTTAAACTGAGTTTTAATTATGATTATATTGAAGCGCTATAAGACGAATCTTGTAACAACGTCTCCAATGTTTCTAATTATATACACAGTGGTTAACAAGAGGTAGTAGTGAATTTAAATGTTACATCAATTAACAAATATTGTAGCATCATTGGGGACCGGTGTCATAACAGGAGGCCCGTAATCTGAACTAACCTTTACATAAACATTAGGGATCGTTGCCGTGCGTGGGAAGTCAATATTCTTATGTTTTTTTTAATGAAAATATATCAGCGAGTCGTCGCCGCTACTGTCATCGGCGATGTCCACTACGTGTTTTTTTCAGCTGCCCACAACTTAACACTCTGTCAGTTTATTTTTCCTACCTTCCTTTTATTCACTTCTACGCCTCCCCCTACTCTAATGAACAGCTTGAAATGGTATGTGCAATCATTCCACTCGCTACACGTTTAGCTCTAGACTTCAAAGACTCTCCTACTTTCTTTTTCGGGAGAACATAACGGTCAGTCCCAGTCCAGCACTAAGCGCCTCTTTTCTTGTTGATTTACCAAACGATTTAGCTATCAGTATTCCAAATCGAAAGCGACTCCCCAGGATGTTTCCAAGACCGTGTCCCGACTGATAACAGCCACCAATTTGCCTATTAACGTAATGACGTCTATATCGCGTCATCAAGTAGTTTCCCCCCCCCCCCCCCCCGATATCTAAACTGCAGATAGAGCACTGTTGGAAACGAACCCACTGCGAAAGCAATATTTTCACCGATTCGATCAATGAGAACAATCTGTACTGAATATCAGGAGATGTCCAATGACAAATGTCTTTTCTGCCTTCAGCTGAGTCGACTGGAATCACTCTTAACAACGGTACAGACACAACTATGTTATGAGAGCCAACATCACAATAGATATACACCATGCCAGGGCCGACCCGCCGCGGTGACATGTGTGCAGATTTCCCCGGGGTGTTGCCGTTTGGTCTGAATGGTGATCATATTAGCACGATGAGGATAGTAAAACAACTCTAACGCATCTTTAAAATGTTTATTTTTAATTTTTTCAGTGTTCATGAAGTCCATTGCATTTTACACCGTGTAGTAGCCAGCTGAAAGAAAAAAGATCTCTCTGATCGGTAGTGGTGGTAGTGCCCGATCTGTAAATGGCTCGAGGAAGCCCACGTCTTGCAGGACTATCCTCACTTTTTCAGGGATTATCAACCAGTTTCTTGGATATATCACGCTAGACAATCCAACTTGAGTAATGAATGGACCGTTCCAGAGTAATGACGTCATATGACGTCACAATCAGCTAAGCGGCGTGTAGGATTAGGTCATAATCATTACGTCATAAATGATTTAGCTCTTAATTGTCCGGCACGGTGTACGAATTGTATATCTCTAATATTTAATAAACATACTGCTGAATATTTTGAAACTAATTTGACTGGACGCGAAGTCAAATTAGTTTCAAAATATCCAATAGCTTACCGGTATAGCCTTCTGGAAATTGATTGTCAGGGAGTTCAGAGATCGATCGATCCCAACATGGGCAAGGTATGGGTGAAGCTTAGCTAGAGACAGGCGGGGTTTAGCAAAAACTGGAAAGGACCATTGAAAAATCCATGCATACTACTAATAGTGCCATATACAAAATAAACTGCATCACATTCCAATCTCACGGCTCGCGATTTCAGCGAATGTTGAAGGAGAGAATTTTCTTTGACCTACAACAATACAATGATGAAACCAGTTGATGTGGTCACATTTTCCAGAAAGAACAAGGTATGAGCTGAAAACTGCGAAAATGGTAAAACTTCATAGACTATTACCATGAGGGGAGAAAAGTTTTAAACTGGAAAGTCAGCCAAGACATTAAGCCACGGGTCATTAGGTATGATTAGTGACAGATAGCAAACAAAATGCATCTTCTAGCATTTGCTAATGTGCGCACGCCACGATAGTGATAACACGGATTGAGTCCTGGACAATATAATTACGCACATGCATACGTGGGCCTTATGTTATTGTATATCTGTAATGGGTGGGAATGCGTTCAAAAGCAGTGCAGTCCATGTAATAGAAACCCGAACAAGCGGGTACATACACATGCCCACGTGTAACACAACAGTTCTGTGTTCAAGGCAACTGATGTCGGATTTATCGATGTAGCACAAGTGATAAAAAAAATGTTTTATTTGCATAGATCGTGTTAAGTATTTATACGATGCTACCATAGATTCAGACAAATCGTGTCATATTTACACCGAGCTTTGGCATTAGTATTATTGGCCAGCTAACGTAAACGCTGGATTGGGAATTTATATGTCCCACGACGACCGCAATGGCGTAATAATTACACCTCTGATTATGATGAATTGCGATAGCAATACGTTAACGTTTTACTTGATAAATGTAGCTTAAAAGGTCAAGATATTTCCTAACTGAATGCCCATTTGCAGGCCCTGAGAATGCTTTTTTATATTTGCTACTGGAATCACTGGCTCGGTTGTCGAGCCAGATATTCTAGTAGTAAATTTTCAATAAAAGTCTCTCTTGGCCTGCAAATGTACATTCATTACATGGGTGTAGGAGCGTACTTGGACCTGGGTGGGGATGCGTGTTTGTGTGTGGGGGGGGGGGGTGGCGGGGCGGGTAGGGTGGTGGTAGGGACGAGGCGTACGTATAGGTGGGGCCAAAACTTAGGAGGCTACCGCCCCTACCCCCCTTGTACCACACCAGCCCACGTTCCTACGTGTATGCATCAAGATGGGTGCTCAGGCGAGTTTTGGCCAGCTTCGCCATAAAACGGTTATATGCATTTGGGTAAGATAGGCCTACAAAACAGTGCGAATTTAGTGTACAACGCCTAGCCATGTATACAGACGATACATCCAGGGACTACTAAATTAAGATCGTGACTTTATGGACAATCAGCTCATCTTTAGCCATACTGCAGAGTATGTGTATGTGGCAAATATATAAAGCTCGATAGATGACGTCAACGATTCTGTATCCACGTATTCGTGTGTTCTCGCCAATATATGCCGGAAACGCATCATCAAAGATAGCGGCAGGTATGTTGAATATACAGATTGTGCTCAGACTATATTTACTTGCTTTCATATATATAACAGATATTTATCTACGCATAACTGAGAAGACAGAAAATTGATTCAATAGTTGTTGTTCAAAATGATGAATTCTACCTAATAAATCACTTATAAATTCTATTCATAGCTGCAGTCCCTTAATTATCGAAAATTTAAACACAGCAAACAACTATACTACATGCACCCTGTATTATCCCTCGGTGACATTACCTGATCGCATGCTGTTATTTGATTGCTTTAGATAACACTGCGTGGTCCGACCATTACAACCCTCAGTGATATCACGTGACATAATCCTCTTCCTTGACAGGATTAGATGACAGGTAGATGATTCAGTATCTCCCGCACGTGCAATTATTCACTGAGCGAACGCCTAATTTGAACATCCCATGCGGGAAGTGTAAGATGATATACATATCTCGGCAATAAAATGCTGGGTAAGGATCATCTGCATCCACACTAAAACAATTTTGAAAAAAACACAATTTGCGCTCTGAGCTCTGTTAAGACAAAATCATCCCGAAGGATTTTCAAAATGGATGCCAGTGTACTTTCTACTTGATATTCCGCGAGACAATAACAATATGTATAATTATCTAATGGAATACATCATGTCAGCCAGATAAATTACATCGGAACAGCCACCTGGGAGGGGGTGGAATTACCAGTGATGATTCGTGTGAACATGATACTCACGGTTGAACCTGAATATTTACGAGACAGTCAGTCTATGGCTGCACTTTACTGAGCTCACCCATTCTCTCGCATATGTTTGAGATCTGTCCCACTTGGCCACATCTCTCTAACCAGTATAGATCTGATCTGTCACTCAAATGTCTGGCATGATCAAACACGTTAGATGTTTGCTGGTAGATATCAGGAAAATCGAAAGGGCAGTCAATAAATTGTAAAAATAGCATGTCTTTGAGGAATTTGCAATTTAATAAACATTTTGTTGAAGAATAAGGAAAAATTAGTTATCTCTCTAGGGTGTAGAAATTGTTTGAGTGTAGTTTTCGTGACCATCTCAGACCAGAGTGGCGTAGCCAAGTACCGTCAGTTAGTGGTGTAGAAGCGACCGAAATGGTCACAAAAGCTACATTCATACAATTTCCACATCGGGGGAAGGTAACTCATTTTTCCTTATTAAGAATATAATGTTAAATGTTTTGATACTTATTTGAGTGGAAATTGTTGCGGCCAACGCCCCAGTCAAGTTAGTTTGAAAATATTCAACAGCCTACCTGCATAGTTACCTTGAGAAATAGATTTCGGAAGATCATTTTTCAAAGATTCAACTTGATTCCAACATGCATAGATAGTGGGGCGGAACATAGCTGGAAATGGATCTTTGTATTGCTGTATTAACAGCAACATGTTTCAGGAACAACGTTTCCATCAATGGCCACCGCTTCGTAGATAGGCGGGTGCTACCGCATATACTCCGGCATTGACTGTCCAATTGACAGTCGAATCATGATTGTACTCGATTAACGAGCCACCCGACCAAATACGAAAAATTATCCACAATACAAGAATTATTTTGTTGAATTTTGTGAAGATAAGTTAGCCTGGAGCTGTTACTGCCTATTCCAACAATAGCTTCCTGACAAATTAACTTCAAAATATTCAATCGTTCGCCTGCACAGTTATCGCGAATCAAGATTCTGCGAATTCAGCTTTGAAATGGTTAATATTGACACTTTGGATTCAACATCAACACAATTCACTGACATTTTCTCATACATTCCCTTCTAGCAATAGAGGCGTCACCGATTCCAGAATCTTCACCTCAGTTAAGTGACAGCCACCCAGTGAGTGAGCAAGCAAATGAAACTACAACACGGCAAGAGGATGCCGGCGTACCGCCCACAACTTCCAATCCACATACTCTCAAAGATTGGATTATATGTCATGTCAGTTTTCTAAACACGTATGTGTATATTCTAAAACAATGATACCCATTGCCGCCAGGACACGAGAGCATCAGTTTATGGGTCCTTAAATGTGTCATTAGAGACAACTGTTAACCGATAAAAGCAGACCGATTTTGTGCAAAACATTGATATTAACCAAGTAAATAAAATTAAACGTTGTATTATGCAGCTAGAAAATGGTGAATACCACGCTAAATTAAACAATGTAGTAGAAATGATTGGTGAATTATTCCTCAAAGCAGCACATAAAACATTCTGGTGGAAGAAAAAATATACAGGAAAGATTGTACAAAATAATCATGAGTGGTTTGGGAGAGAATGCAAAGAGAAGCACCGTGTGTACCACAAAGCCAAAAAACAATGAAATATAAGCAGGACGGAACATACCACGCACAATCTAAAACGGGCTAGTAAGCGCTACAAACACGCAATAGCCAAACATTCCCAGCAACATCAAAAGCAACTGCACTCAAATCTGAGACACCGAAACCAATCAATACAAAGTGTAATAAGACGGATACAGATGTAAAATTAGAACTCTAAAAATCATTTGAGCATTTTAAGGCTGTTAATGAACAAGCTGACGAAGAGAACGATTACGGTGTGACCACAGTAAGCGCAAACATACCACCATGTCAGGAACTAGATGTACCAATACCCTAGGATGAGACCAAAATAGCAATACACAAAATGCATTATGAAAAGGTCAGTGGTATCGATGAAATCCTAAATGAATATATATATATATATATATAAAGCTCATCTGAAATTATGTTACCTGTCTATGAGATTTTATATAATACAGTTTTTAATAATGACTGTGTGCCAGAGTTTTGGTCAGTAGGCAACATTATACCGATTTATAAAAATAAGGGGGACCCCACAAACTATCGACCCATAACTTTACTGATTTGTTTGTGGAAGCTATTCACTTCTGTACTGAATGAACGGTTAACAACACATGCAGAGCAGCATGAGATTATAACAGCGGTACCGGCAGGGACGGGAAGGGTAGGTCAATACCTGCCAATATAGTGTCTTTATATACAATCAGTAAATTACTTTTAACGCAAAGAAAACATCTATGTATGATTACTGTATTCTGCGGCTGTAGTAGTAGAAATCTCCTACAGCTGCAATCTGTCCTTCTTCGCTTTTGCCCACTGTGTCTTGTTCTCAGCTGAAATCCTTAGTTTCTTCAGGTCTATTCTTTCTTGACTTGAGTGTACCGAGTCCTGCTTCATTGAAGTTGCCTCGTAGCACGCATAGGAGAGTTATGCAATGACGACTTCTCCTGGGTGAATTCCATGGCACTCTATGCTGGTGTGTCTCCTTAGCACATAGCCAAATATGGACCATCTTTGCTGGTCGACTTTTACAGACAGCGGCGACGTATTGTCGCAGGTTGCATTGTATAAACGTAGTCTTTTTTTATCAAGGGCATCTTTGATTTACGAATACAGTCTTGTTGAACTTTCCCGCCCGAATTTCAATGTAGCAGCAAGTTAACGAGTGAAACGCATATGAGATAGACCATCTACCTGTGGGGAACCGATTGATGTCTAAGACTCTACAGACTTCACTGACTTGACTCGTACTCTCAGCTTGGTGTCTGCAAACAGTTGTCTTACTAGCTGTAGCTCATATTCATTGCAACTGGTCTGGCGTAGTGCATTTAGGATCTTTGAACGTGTAATTGTGTCGAATACTCGTGACATGTCAATACCCATTTTGCGGAAATCCCAGTGTTTGGACATGACTACCGACACAAGCATGCGTTGGGAGCATACGATGTATGTGCAGCTGCGTCCACGTTTGAAGCCACGTTGACATGATCCGGTGAAGTCGTCGATCTTGTCTCGGATGCGTCATAGAGTAACATTGGATAGGATTTTCCGTATGCTGTTGAGGCGCACAATGGGCCGCACATTGGCTGGGAGCAAGGTGGCTTCTTGGGCTTGGGTAGTGCGATAAGGATGCCTAAGTCTAGAGCATGGATGGGAAGGTGGTGCATAAAACTAAATTGATTAGGTGGGTGATCGGTACATCTATACCGCTGCTTTATAGATTTCAAGCAAGCATTTGATACGGTGTGGCCAATTGGCTTGTAGAATAAGATCATCAGAACATTTTTCAACCTTTTTACTCTGCATTTTTATCAACGATCTGGAAAACTATGTAATTGAAGAAAGTGTACCAGGTCTGGTGTCCATTGGCATTATAAGTTATGAAAAACTAGACATTTATTTGTATTTAGCTATACTGCTGTACACAGATGATACTATTATAATGGCCGACTCAGCAGAATATCTTCAAACTTCATTAAATATTTTTAACAACCATTGTACTTATTGGAAATTATCTGTTAACTTAAGTAAAACAAATATGATTTTTCTCTAAAATTAAAAACATAGTATTAAAACATTTTATCGGGGCCCGAATGAAATTGAAATAGTAAGCGAGTATCTTTTCTGGGAGTGCTTTTTAAAAATCATGGGGCATTTTATCAGTGCAGGACTCGAAATTTAAAACAGGTTGAAAAAGGCCATGTTCCAATTGATTAGAAAAATCATAGATCACGACATCCCATTAGACCTCCAATTGAAGCTATTTGATGATATGATAATGCCAGTTCCTTTGTATGGGTCAAACATTTGGTGATATGAAAACCTATATATGTTTGAAGCTTGCCATATACACTTTCTAAAATACACTTTGACCACAAAGGAAAGCACCACAATTTAATGTTGTATGGAGAAACAGGGAGTTATCCACTAAGTATTACAATCAAGACTAACATTAACTTTGCATGATTAACAGCTTTAAAATCGATGCTCCAAGAAAGAAATCAAACACACATATTTAATGCCGAATATATCAACGAGCCCCATACAGTAAAGGTGGCGAAAACACGCTCCAGATGCAATACACGAATACATGGAAAGGTAAACTTTACACATCGACTGGCCTATTATTCTACAAGGACATTAAAGAAGACATTAAACTAAAAAATTATTTGAATGTTCTCACAACAAGAAACGCAATTACTTTATTTCATTTTAGGACACTAAACCATAAACTGACTGTAGAAACCGGATGATGGACGAAAATTGATAGACAAAACAGACTATGTACAACTTGTAACGAACTCGATAACGAAAATCGCTTTCTTTAAAAATGCAATAAATACAGCGATGTGTATATGCAATAATTTGCGATTTAAAGAACAGTGATAATTTATGCTTTAACAATCCACCACAGGATATATGAATACGACAGTGCCCCAGGCCCCGCTCTTACGATTAACTGGAGAAAATGTTCAATCCTCCTTATACAATCTTCGCGTGCACGAATTGTATATTATTGATAAATCAATTTAATACATATTTGATATTCTGAAACTTATTTGTCTTGTGAATATGTTCAATTCAGTTTCTCTTTGTGCCTTTTTCAAGTGTACGAACTATACTACTTTGGATTCAGCAGCAACAAATTACACTGACATTTTCTCACAGATTACCTTCTCACAATAAAGGCGTCCATAATTCTTGAATCTTTACCTCTATTTACAGAGAGCCGCCCGGTGGGTGAGCAAGTCAATGATATTACAACATTGCAAGATGACGCAGGCCCACAACTTCCAATCCACATACTCGCAAATATTGAATAATGTGTTATGTCAGTTTTCTAAACGTGTGCGTGTTTATTCTAAAGCAATGATACCCATTGTCGTCAGGACAGGAGAGCGTCAGTTCACGTGACTTTAAATGTGTCATTAGAGACAACTGTTAACCTCGTACAAGCCAGTTGATTTGGTCTCAGAGTTATATGAGTTGTTTAATCCAGACTTCCAGTAAATGGCACCTCGTGGACATGTATGCCAGCAGTACCTATGTGAATGTGTGAGCGACTGAAGCGCGTGCGTGAGTCGTGGCTCGATTCAGCTGAGCAATGTGGATGAGTGATGCCACTACCGGGACATGTCTGGAAAATACATAAAACGGCATTATATCTGATGTTATATTCATAATTCGGATATATTATCCCTCGATGATGGTTTCTCTGTCAATCAAGTGCACTCTCGTGGTTTCATAATAATGGCGAGTCTAAAAGAACGTGGTGATATTTCAGATCGATGAACACTTTGTATAGGGCTACGTATAGCACAAAGATCGGCGAAACCGACATTTATGGTGCCGACCACAATGCCGCTGAGAATTAGTAAAGTACATGAAACCGACATTCATATTCTAGACAGGATGGTAGAAAGTAGACCCACACAGTTTATCAAGACATTATTGTTTCCACTTAACCAAACTATGCCGCATTTAGGCAAAACTGTAGTGGGTGTGAATCTATCAACTGTAAACAGCATCTATCAGATGGTGACTTTTAAATGTTTAACATTTGAAATTTCAGTTTCAAATTAAGGACACCTATAAAGGCACGCTGGTTAATACACACAACAATAGCTCCAAGTCAAATTAGTTTCAAAATAATCAACACAATCTTCCTTATATCATAAATTAATTGCCGTCTCTGGTATGTTAGGGTAAAATGGTTATCAATTTTTCTAACCTAAAGATAGCAACAGGAAATATATAATTAACCATTTCTCGTCAATTTCTAGTCTTTCAGAGAGGGGTTATTGCAACCCCTTGACCCACTTCTGTTCTCTAATAGAAGGATTAATTTCTATCTATGCCCCGTCCATTTGTAGCTAAGCTTTGTCAACTGTGTAGGCTGTAATCTATTTGATATGTTGAAACCTGAATTCCCAGTCACAAAATTGTTAGACAGCAATACAGGTAAACTGTTGAGTATTCTGAAAATAATTTTACTGGGTGCTGTTGCTGTCTATAATAGCAACAGCACCCGGTGTAGTCTAAGACATACATCTCGTACCTTCGTAACAGACTTTTCGAGTTTCGTGATGGAGCTGCGTAATTTTGTTGGTGATATCGATTATACATTAGTGACACACCGGATCCCTCCATTGTCTACCTCCGAATGCCCATTGCTATCATGCATATGAATCGATCGATTTTATACTGCAATCGTTGTCTAATAGAGATTTTACTCTTTTATCTTCCCTGTCAACGTTATAGCAATTTTTGTAATATCTGCTGTGTAGGTTCTGGGTCAATTTGAACGCATGTTACTAACTCATTCTTTAATAGGAACCTGTGTACACATTTCATTGTAACTGGATAAACACATTCGGTCCCCAGCCAGCAGGTACAGGTTCCGGTTAACGTTAAACGGTAGTAAGCGTAATGAATTGTGGGAAGCAGGTTAGAGACCGAATAGACCTATACCACACGACCTAGTACCCATTATAAGTATTCACGATTGTTCTTCATGCTATTATTTAGCCATTATTCGAATAATATCCTATTCTCCCATGTTTGTTTCATGGCATTTCTGAATAATTAGTTTTATGCTACAGCCAAGAGACGTATGCATGGGCAATTTGTAACATCACAAGTCAGTGTTTAGTTGACATTATTAGTATCGTTAATGACAGCGTTTGCTCTCATATTTTCATGCTTATTAGCATTAGGATGGTATTTGCTGTATTAGCAATCACCATAGCAATGTCACTAGCTGTGTCCAATGTACACTGATAACGCAGTTTACTGGGCCGGTAGGCTACTGGCCCAGTATCCTGCATTAATGCGCTTATCATTCGGCTACTGGATCAGTACCGGCCCAGTGACCCGTGTTATCAATGTAGCAGTTTTAAAATATCACTATCACCTACATCGTGCCTTCTCCGTTGTTATCCTCATGTTTTACAACAAACAACCCCTCGGGGATATTATAATCACCCCGTCCGTATGCCCATCTGTCCGTCCGTCATTTATATCGCTCTCCGTCCCCCCCCCCACCACAATCCCGCCCCACCCCAACACAACTGCCTTTAGTAGGAGCATCGTTATCAGATTTATCACTAAGGAAATCAGCCTTTCAATAGAAGTATACCCTTAGCAGCGACACGCATCATTAATCGCTTGCTTTAATGTGTATTTCTTTCCATTACAGTATAATTTCGAATAATTAAGTCTTGGATGGTTTTCATTGTTTCCTCCAGTCAACAAAACACATTTATTTTGTGTAGTTATTAGGATAATATTAACAGTGGTGTATGTCATAAATTTTAATGTAAACTGCTGATTGACGGGGCAACGTGGGTTTCTGAGTGTTGTTAACCGGACCATAGTGAGCCGTGGTCCTGGGCCATGCAATTAGGACGCAAAAGGAATGTGTTTTAACCTGCTATACCTAGCAATGCTTCAGGAAGGATTAAGGGAAACAAAAACGGCATAAATTTCGAAATATCAGCTCCCAGTCAAATCAGTTTCAAGTTATTCAGCATACTCTTTATTAAATTATAAATTGATCGAACACATAAAATCAGTACCCTAGTATCGGACTGTTCGGGTTAAATGACATTATGACCCTGAGGTCAATTAACTAGTGACGTAATTGATTATGACGTCAGATACGTGAGTGTCAGATCAGATCCATCCATTGTCACGCACCACAGCTTTCATAAATCAATAAAATCTGTCTTTGTTTACTGGAAGGACGACACTCTTATGTCAGCGACAATTATATTACAAGATCACCGAAAGTCTTTGCTAACAACACCAAACAGGATCATTATTTTCTAAGTGGATACCAGTCCTTCTCCATCCACCACCTGAGATGGTCCATATTTTTCTAATAAACATCGAGTTGAATGAGAATCTACCATGGGAATCACGTCAGCCGGATCCTGATCAAGTACACCCTGAGTACTATTAATACGTGATATATTGTTCAGCCAAGACTCAATTGAATCATATTTTTATCGAATCGCTTAGGGCCAAATTTTGATGCTTTCTTACAGACGTGATTAAATTAACAAACTCTGTATAGCTGGTGCTTATCTTATGGAGAAACATTCTAGCATATCTAGCTCATGGCCACCAGGGGGTGGGGGGCGGGGCAACGCTCCCATGATTTGCTCACCTGAGATCGTGATTACACTGAAGCTAAGAACACGCAATCATCGGATATATGGGAATTTGATATGCGGATTGCTAGCATTTCCAGTTAAGATTATAACATGCGAGCTTCAATGGAAGGATCCGCGTAAGCTTATGTGACGCCATAATCGAGTACGTCATTAGCTAGCTGATGACACAATTAAAATGCCGTACCTCTGTTACAAAACTCGAATAATCCGTGACGAAACTGTAGGAATTTTATATCTTTGATAAATTTACAGATTAATAAGCATTCTGTTGATTTTCGGATACTTAATATGACTGGGAACTGTTGATGACATAATCAGTATAGGGTGCCGCTAGACGTTATTGTTCTTCCCAGCAAGGGGGTCTCGAGAACAATGGGTTTTTCAGGAGATCAAAGGAAAAGCTTGCGGAATGGAATGTTGAGAACAATGGCGCACAGAACGCCACGCATTCTAGCGAACAATGACGACTATAACGCCACGTTTTCTCGATAACAATGACGCACAGCCGCACACGTTTTTTTGGATTTTCAACACTCTGGAATGTTCTATTATTTTGAATTAGTTAACCCTTAAAAGTTTAAAAGTTGTGTATTTTACGTTTAAATGTAGCGGCGGCGCGCCCCCATCCGTGGTTATCTACCGTTGTAAAAATAATAAGAGAGTGATGTAAAAGAATAGAGTTTAAGAGGTGGTCTGATAATGGAGGTTGTAAGAGGTTGAGGATGTATGAGGAATTACGGTATTGATGTTTGAAAATAATTTGACTGTTTCGTCGCTAACGTTATTAGTAAACTGTAGAATATTTAGAGACTGCCTGTAAGCTGTTACTGTCTTAGCAACAGCTACCAGACATATTAGCAACAAAATATTTAAAAAATCTTGTATTAATGGTATGTTCGGTTGGAATGGTAACGAGGACTTGGTGGTGATGTATTCATTGGATTGTATCATGGGTTAAAAAAGTTAACCCTTTCACCGATGAATTCCCCATATCTCATTTTCATCGATACCATACAGGAAAACTGTTGAATATTTAGAAAATAATTTAATTGTTTCGTCGCTAACGTTATTAGTAAACTGTAGAATATTTAGAGACTGCCTGTAAGCTGTTACTGTCTTAGCAACAGCTACCAGACAGATTAGCAACAAAATATTAAAAATAATCTTGTATTAATGGGATGTTCGGTTGGAATGGTAACCAAGACTTGGTGGTGATGGATTGGATTCTATCATGGGTTAAAAAGAAGTTAACCCTTTCACCGATGAATACCCCATATATCATTTTCATCGATACCATACAGGAAAACTGTTGAATATTTTGAAATTAATTTGACGTCGCTAACGTTATTAGAAAAACTATTTTTGTTGAATATTTTGATTGACTTTTAACTGTCATTACGCACAAATTGTTTTAAAACACTTTGCAATAACGTCAGTAGTTTTAGATACGATGGTTAAAATGTGGTCATTATATTCTGAGGGTTCCGTGCGTTTATAGAATTGTATGTCGAGTGTACTTATGCTAAAAAGAGTATTTGTTGCGTATGATTTAACCATTACTGACACATTAGCTGTGAGATCGGTCCTTAATCGAGATACAAACATACCATGTGTTAATAACGAAAGACTGTTAAAGCACCAAGATCAATCTTTAATCGAGATACAAACATGTCACGTGTTAAGGAATACTATAAGAATGTACCACCCATGTAGTTCTAAGCACGGGATATTACAATGTCCTCGCCGTGAGTTTGTAAAAAATCGATAATAACGCCTGCACCCGCTCACCGGCTATTGCTGTTTACCGACGCTTAAAGATACTACAATTAAGAGCAACATTTTGAGGGTAGTAGCATAATCATAGACGACCGTTTACTACAAATATAAATATATCCTTTTGGCTACAGAGCAGTGATACTTTATAACCATGTTTTTTACTATATAATTTAGTCCTACCCTAAGCGACCACCTCGTGTTACGTCATTACATGGACTCTATTAACCCTTTTAACCCTCGAATTTCTTCATATTCATATTTGTGGTACAAGAGAAGACTATTTTTGAAAATTTATCATCGGAATGACTGGCACTGCAGGCTATCCATTTGTCTAGTCATTGCGCCGGCAAACACCCCCACCAACCACCATTATCATCGCCAACACCCACCATCACCAACACCACTATGACCTACACCCAACACCATGCATTAACCCCACCACCACCACCCATGCACCCGCCAACAAATAACGAATTTCTTCATATTCATACTTGCATCCTTAGAGAAGGCTATTTTTGAAAATTTATCATCGGAATGACTGGCACTGTAGGCTATCCATTTGTCTAGCCATTGCGCCAGTAAACACCCCCCCCCCATCAACCACCATCATCATCGCCAACACCCACCACCACCACCACCACCACCACCACCACCACCACCACCACCACCACCACCACCACCACCACCACCACCACCACCACTACGACCTACACCCAACACCATGCATTAACCCCACCACCACCACCCACGCACCCGCCAACAAATAGCGAATTTCTTCATATTCATACTTGTATCCTTAGAGAAGGCTATTTTTGAAAATTAATCATCGGAATGACTGGCACTGTAGGCTATCCATTTGTCTAGTCATTGCGCCAGTAAACACCCCCCCCCACCAACCACCATTATCATCGCCAACACCCACCACCACCACCACCACCACCACCACCACCTCTACGACCTACACCCAACACCATGCATTAACCCCACCACCACCACCCACGCATCCGCCAACCACCATCATTATCACCAACACCCACCACCAACAACACCACCACCTCCACCACTACGACCTACACCCAACAGCATGCATTAACCCCACCACCCACGCACCTGCCAACCCATAGCGAATTTCTTCATATTCATACTTGATTCTTTAGAGAAGGCTATTTTTGAAAATTTATCACCGGAATGACTGACTCTGACAGCTATCCATTTGTCTAGACATTGTGGTCGCAATGTGTGAGAGGTCTGTGTTTGAAAAAATGGCATATAGGTTGGAGAGGGTATGTCAATGAGGATTTAATAAAGGTCTCGCTCGTATGCACATGTGCTAATACGCGATACTGCTCGTTATACATTTTACCCATGTGCATGCATTCATGCCCCGGTGTGGGCCCTTGTGCGCATGCATGCGCCAGAAGACTATTTTTGCAAAGTTATCATCGGAATGACTGGCTCTGCTGGCTATCCATTTGTCTAGACATTGCGACAGCAAACACCACCCACCACCCACCTATATCCTCCACCCCCATCATCATCACCAACACCCACCACCATCATGACGAGCATCAACACCACCACCTTCAACACCACTGCCACTAGCACCACCAACGCCTGTACCGACATCCACCACCAACCACTAGGCACCACCACCACCACCACCGTATGTTGTGGATTGTGACCTCTTGTTGTGGATTGTGGATTGCGGTTGCATGTTGAGGATTTGCGGGCATTTGTTGCGGATTGCAATTGCATGTTGAGGATTTGCGGGCGTTTGTTGCGGATTGCGGGCGCATGATGTGGATTTGCGGGCGTATGTTGCGGATTGCGGGCGCATGATGCAGATTTGCGACCGTATGTTGTGGATTTGCGGGCGCATCGCCAACACCCACCAGCACCACCACCACCAACACCATCAACACCACCACCACCACCACCACCACCACCACCACCAACACCACTACGACCTACACCCAACACCATGCATTAACCCCATCACCACCACCCACGCACCCGCCAACCCGTAGCAAATTTCTATATTCTTCATATTCATACTTGTATCCTTAGAGAAGGCTATTTTTGAAAATTAATCATCGGAATGACTGGCACTGTAGGCTATCCATTTGTCTAGTCATTGCGCCAGTAAACACCCCCACCAACCACCATCATTATCACCAACACCCACCACCAACAACACCACCACCTCCACCACTACGACCTACACCCAACAGCATGCATTAACCCCACCACCCACGCACCTGCCAACCCATAGCGAATTTCTTCATATTCATACTTGATTCTTTAGAGAAGGCTATTTTTGAAAATTTATCACCGGAATGACTGACTCTGACAGCTATCCATTTGTCTAGACATTGTGGTCGCAATGTGTGAGAGGTCTGTGTTTGAAAAAATGGCATATAGGTTGGAGAGGGTATGTCAATGAGGATTTAATAAAGGTCTCGCTCGTATGCACATGTGCTAATACGCGATACTGCTCGTTATACATTTTACCCATGTGCATGCATTCATGCCCCGGTGTGGGCCCTTGTGCGCATGCATGCGCCAGAAGACTATTTTTGCAAAGTTATCATCGGAATGACTGGCTCTGCTGGCTATCCATTTGTCTAGACATTGCGACAGCAAACACCACCCACCACCCACCTATATCCTCCACCCCCATCATCATCACCAACACCCACCACCATCATGACGAGCATCAACACCACCACCTTCAACACCACTGCCACTAGCACCACCAACGCCTGTACCGACATCCACCACCAACCACTAGGCACCACCACCACCACCACCGTATGTTGTGGATTGTGACCTCTTGTTGTGGATTGTGGATTGCGGTTGCATGTTGAGGATTTGCGGGCATTTGTTGCGGATTGCAATTGCATGTTGAGGATTTGCGGGCGTTTGTTGCGGATTGCGGGCGCATGATGTGGATTTGCGGGCGTATGTTGCGGATTGCGGGCGCATGATGCAGATTTGCGACCGTATGTTGTGGATTTGCGGGCGCATCGCCAACACCCACCAGCACCACCACCACCAACACCATCAACACCACCACCACCACCACCACCACCACCACCACCAACACCACTACGACCTACACCCAACACCATGCATTAACCCCATCACCACCACCCACGCACCCGCCAACCCGTAGCAAATTTCTATATTCTTCATATTCATACTTGTATCCTTAGAGAAGGCTATTTTTGAAAATTAATCATCGGAATGACTGGCACTGTAGGCTATCCATTTGTCTAGTCATTGCGCCAGTAAACACCCCCCCCCCCACCAACCACCATTATCATCACCAACACCCACCACCACCACCACCACCACCACCACCACCACCACCTCTACGACCTACACCCAACACCATGCATTAACCCCACCACCACCACCCACGCAGCCGCCAACCTGTAGCAAATTTCTATTTTCTTCATATTCATACTTGTATCCTTAGAGAAGGCTATTTTTTAATCATCGGAATGACTGGCACTGTAGGCTATCCATTTGTCTAGTCATTGCACCGGTAAACACTCCCACCAACCACCATCATCATCACCAACACCCACCACCAACAACACCACCACCACCACTATGACCTACACCCAACACTATGCATTAACCCCACCACCAACACCCACCCACCCACCAACCCATAGCGAATTTCTTCATATTCATACTTGCATCTTTAGAGAAGGCTATTTTAGAAAATTTATCACCGGAATGACTGACTCCGACAGCTATCCATTTGTCTAGACATTGTGGTCGCAATGTGTGAGAGCTCTGTGTTTGAAAAAATGGCATATAGTTTGGAGAGGTGCATGTGCTAATATGCAATACTGCTAGTTATATGTTGTGCCCTTGTGCGTAGGTGCGTGTGTACCATGGTGTGCGCATGCATGCGCCAGAAGACTTTTTGAAGTTTTTTCATCGGAATGACTGGCTCTGCTGGCTAAAATGTATACGTAAATGTGCAATGCATGCAGTCCGCATGTTGTGAATTTGCGGGCATATGTTGCGGATTGCGGGCGCATGATGCGGATTTGCGGGCGTATGTTGCGGATTGCGGGCGCATGATGCGGATTTGCGGATGTGTGTTGCGGATTTGCGGGCGTATGATGCGGATTTGCGGGTGTGTGTTGTCGATGGCACCAAGTGTATGTACATGCCTGAACACGCATACACGCTGAAATGCATGCGTACATGTGCGGCCGCATGCGGGCTGCATTTGTGGATTTGCGGGCGCATGATGCGGATTTGCGGGTATGTGTTGCGGATGGCACCAAGTGTATGTACATACCTGAATACGCATACACGCCAAAATGCATATGTGCATGTGCGGCCACATGCGGGGCCGCATTTGCGGATTTGCGGGCGTATGTTGCGGATTGCGGGTGCATGATGTGGATTGTGGGCACATGTTGCAGATTTGCGGGCATATGTTGCGGATTGCAAGTGCATGATGTGGATTGTGGGCGCATGTTGCGGATTTGCGGGAGCATATTGCGGATATGCGGCTGCAGTACACATAATCCTATAAATGGTACAAATTCAATCCCTTTTCTCATTCCAGTTTAAACATCGCAAAGTGGTTGGATGTGTAACTGCAGAGAAGTTAGGCAGTCAGATTTCTTTGAAGAACCTTGTAACTTGAATACTTGCTAGATTTATCCTATAATCAATATGCCGAGACATCAATGTTTTGAATGTGGTTCAACTTTTAATAGGTCAAATGACCTGAAGCGGCATACGATCCGATTCCATAATGATGAGGATAGCAAAAATCTAGACAGTGAAGATGAAGAAATGACTGAGATGAATAGTGACGATGATGAGCCAGCAGAGTTGGAGAGTGAAGCCGGTAATGACCCAGCAGAGACTGAGAGTGAAGATGAAGGTGAAGATGAAAAAGATGCCATAGGCAATGAGGAACTATTTACCATATTCCAAAATATTAAGCAGGTCTTAGATGCTGAACAATCAGGTTTAGAAGATGAGGATGGTGAAGTGGACACAGACCCAAATGGTGTAGGCAATGTGCCTATTTCCGTATATGCTGATGCTTTAGTTACAAACTGCATAGACATAATGCTCCAGTCGAGAAGATTACAGAACTCTACGCTCATTAAAATAATTCATCAGGAAATTAAAGATTTTATCGCAGAGGGGTATGCATACGATGAAGCAGTCTTCTCAGCTTTTCGAAAAAGAGAGTTTCTGATCAAGAAGTACATAAGGAACTATCTAGATGCTGAGGATAATGATGATGATTCTGACGGTGATGGATCTGATCCATAAGGAATCAGTCATCGATAAAATGGATCTCCTGAACATTGACTATTTGTTTATGCTACAGCAACTATACGTTTTATCATATGTAATATTTACTTCAATGTAAAAATATGGATACAAATAAAACATTGGTTCTTTATGCCCATGTTGATTTGATGATTGTAGCTACCCAGCCACGTCCCCCCACATCCCTCAATATACAAATCGGAGTGCTGTTGTACTTAGTGGTGGTGGTGGTGGGGTTGGCGGTTGATGAAAATAGGTGTTGTGGTTGATAACGGGGTGGGGTTAATGCTTGGTGGTGGGCGTTGGTGCTTAGTGGGTGGTGGTGCTGGTGGTGATAGAGGGATGGTGATGGTGATGGTGGTGGTGATGGTGATGGTCGGTATTGGTAGTAGGTGGTTGCGGCCGCAATGTCCAGACAATGGTTAGCCAACTATATTATTTTTGTTGTCGGGGTCTCATTGACTAGGTACTCATAATGCATTCATACTGTGTGTACCCGGACATGGTAATTTTTTCCTAGTTTTATTACCTTTAACTGGCTGACTGGCGAGGTGTTTCAGACATTCCAGGGATCTACTTCCTAGCAAAATATTTTGGAAACGATTTGAGCAAAGGTTGATGCAGACAGTCAAATTATTTTCAAAATATTCACTAAATATCATGGAAATGATTTGATAGAAAGTTGTCGCTAACACCGCAGTCAAATTATTTTCAAAATATTCGTACAACACACATTGCCGGCCTTGTAAACAAGTATGCTAGTATACCTCATCCCGCGTGCCAGGCAGCACCGCGCTAGCATACCTCATCCCTCCTCATCCTCACTCATTCGACCTCAGTTATGCGACCACCCCTACACTCATTCCAGGGATGTTATTTTCTGATTTTTTCAAACCTAAATCATGGCGCATTGGTAGTTTAAGTGAATAGTTTTGATACTAATTTGACATAGGAAGCTACAATTCGCACTAGTGCCTTCGTGCGCACAAACTCTTAAAAAGTGCTGTTCAATGCGACAATTTGACATAGTAAGCCACAATTCCGCTTAGTTTCAAAATACTTTTTTACTACAACCACGAGGGACCGCATCGACCACCTAATATGTTAAACAATACAAGGGTGCTCTTCATTATTCGTCAACGATGACGACGGTGGACATTGTTCCCACCATTTTTATAACAATAACAAATTTAATAATTAAATGACCGACGCTTTAAAGAGCACTCCTTAAATACGAGATGCATGATTATTATCTATATAATATTATGCATACAACATCGCTTGGCTTAGCTATATATTACCCGCATAGAGATGTACTTTGCTCTCTTTAAAAAAAATTAAATGACTGGTAGGAAGCCGCTTAGTTTCATGTTTGAGGGTTTTAGATGATGGTTAACGCGTTTGCATACAAATTGAAGGGTTAAAAGCGAATCATAGATGCTTTATGCACAATAACGAGGTGGTCAGAGAAAACATATTTACCTGGATACTTTTTGAGCACGCACAGATTTTTTTTATGCGCATAAACCATTTTACAAACTGATCCATCGCATCTAGCCCGTGAACATATCCAAGATTTTCACCTGCATGTATGTGTTATTATATGGAGGCCAGTACGCGACAGTTTTTGATAGGATGCTAGTCATCTCACATGATATTCCTTACATTTTTTTGTAGTAGAGCGATGTAGTATAAATGTAAATGTTAATGTACATTCGGCTAAAATGTGTTGCGGATTTGCGGGCACGTGTTGCGGATGGCAACAAGTATATGCACATGCCTGAACACGCATACACGCCAAAATGCATGTGTATATGTGCGGCCGCATGCGGGCGCGTGTTGCGGATTTGCGGGCTCGTGTTATGAACGTTGACTTGTTAACTTGTTGCGGATGGTAGCAAGTATATGCACATGCCTGAACACGCATACATGCCAAAATGCATGCATACATGTGCGGCCGTATGCGGGCGCGTGTTGCGGATTTGCCGGCTCGTGTTGTGGACGGCAACAAGTATATGCTCATGCCTGAACACGCATACTCGCCAAAATGCATGCATACATGTGCGGCCGCATGCGGGCCGTGTGTTGCGGATTTGCGGGCGCAGTACATATATTCCTATAAACGGTACAAATTCAATCCATTTTCTCATTCCGGTTTAAACATCGCAAAGTGGTTGGATTTCTAACTGCAGAGTAGTTAGGTAGCCTTAGGCAGTCAGATTTCATCTCACGTGATATTCCTTATATTTTTTTGTAGTAGAGCGATGTGGTATAAATGTAAATGTTAATGTACATTTGGCTAAAATGGCCAGCAGTACAAACTTTGACGGATCAGACACTGGGTATGTGCGATGTCGTTCGTGTTCCATCGACATCCGCGACACCATATGCCAACGGTCGAAACACGAGAGGGTCTGTAGGTGTATGACCAAGAAAACATAACCTAAAGAGATGGTGTACACCTGCAAGGAGTGCTATTGTCTATTACCAATCAAACAGTATCCGCATGGGTGTCCTGTAATCGGTGATACTCCGATTGATATACAAAAAGCAAACATGATGCAGTTTGTTACCAAACTGACAACCACGCCTGTGCGGATCTGCGAAGACTGAGACCTATCTCAAAACACGGACCTTTTCAGGGCCCACAAATCATTTGAAAGAGAACTCTTTATCTGTTCAAAAAATAAAAAATGTAATAAAGTTTTCACACACAACAACCCGCTTCACACATGCATACGCAAGCACACATTGTGATCCGTCAAAAGTGGTCGATGGACGCTACTGTTCTAAATGGCCATCTGTACGCTATTGTTTGTGGACGATTAATGCATTTCCATTGACTAGGAACGCATTTTGTTCATATTTTTGAAAGATTTATAATTAGATGACTGCCATTTTAAAGACATAAATACGATAGATAACACTTTCTATATAATAGCATAGGAAAAGTTACTGTGTACGTGTCTGATTTTTTTTTAATTAAATGACTGGGGAACACATTTTGCTCATATTTTTGAAATTTTAATAATTAAATGACTTCCATTTTAAAGAATCGCCTTAAATACGTAAGATAAAATTATATATATATATATATATATATATATATATATATATATATATATATATATATATATATATATATATATATATATATATATATATATACAACGTAGATCACTATATTAAATGACTGGGAGTTTGTTCATATTTATAGAAAATTTAATAATTAAATGATTGACGCCTTAATGACATAAATATGGTAGATAAAACTATCTATATAATATTATACAGCATCGATCGTCAATCATGACCATTTCCATAACAATTTTGAAAATTTAATAATTAAATGACTGGAATTTTTTAAATGACTTAAACCAAGGAGGAGGTTAATGGTGACTAAACAGCCAGCGGCTTACAATCAATTATTTTCGAAATATTCGTACAGAGATATCGCGCAAGACATTGCCTCGGCGAATATGCTAGCATATACGGCAGCCATCATCCTCATCCCTCGCGACACCTCTATGAGCGACCACCTGCATTTTCTTAAAGGACTGCCAGGCAAATAAAGGTGCGCTCATGCGCAGAGAACAATGCCGAGCAGAGGGTGGCTGAGATAGCATTCCTCCCTCCTCCTTCGACCTCCGTTATCAGACCACCTCTCTCTTACCTAACATCGCCTAATAAGAAATTAAAATTTACACAGTCAAATCGTTTTCAAAATATTCAGCAACCAATCAATTTATTCAGCAACTGATTATCATAATATTCAGCTACCACTCAAATTATCAAAATATTCAGCAATAAATTATCAAAATATTCGTACATCGTGCATACCTTGTAAACAAGTATGCTAGCATAGCCCTCATAATCACCCAGCAATATCAACTGAGGAGGAATGCTATAGCATTCTGCCTCAACTGACACAGACAGTCAAATTATTTACCAAATATTCAACAGTTTTCCTGTATGGTATCGATGAAAATGAGATATGGGGAATTCATCGGTGAAAGGGTTAACTTCTTTTTAACCCATGATAAAATCCAATCCATCACCACCAAGTCTTGGTTACCATTCCAACCGAACATACCATTAATACAAGATTTTTTAAATATTTTGTTGCTAATCTGTCTGGTAGCTGTTGCTAAGACAGTAACAGCTTACAGGCAGTCTCTAAATATTCTACAGTTTACTAATAACGTTAGCGACGAAACAGTCAAATTATTTTCAAACATCAATACCGTAATTCCTCATACATCCTCAACCTCTTACAACCTCCAGTATCAGACCACCTCTCAAACTCTATTCTTTTACATTACTCTCTTATTATTTTTACAACGGTAGATAACCATGGAGGGGGGGGGGCGCCGCCGCTACATTTAAACGTAAAATACACAACTTTTAAACTTTTAAGGGTTAACTAATTCAAAATAATAGAACATTCCAGAGTGTTGAAAATCCAAAAAAACGTGTGCGGCTGTGCGTCATTGTTATCGAGAAAACGTGGCATTATAGTCGTCATTGTTCTCTAGAATGCGTGGCGTTCTGCGCGCCATTGTTCTCAACATTCCATTCCGCAAGCTTTTCCTTTGATCTCCTGAAAAACCCATTGTTCTCGAAGACCCCCTGCTGGGAAGAACAATAACGTCTACCCGCACCCTATACTCCTGACATAATCGTTTCGAAATAGTAAATAGCTGACGTGTACCTTGAAATTGTGAGTCTGTAAATTCAGTCATCGTAGTATGTAGTTATATAACTCGTTTCCAAAGCATACATAGCTTAACCCAACATGGGCGGTACATACCGAAATATCGGCCCCTCTAGTATCTGTACGTGTAGAGGCCATACACCCAGCTCGTATTACCTTAACCGGCGGGTATCTAACATATCCGAATAAAACAGTTGTAGGACTTTTTTGTATACGAAATTGCACAAAACCATGTTGATATTCATGGAACTTTAGCTAAATACATTCAGGACATATGCCATGATGTTCCCAACACTGGCAGTTTTTCTGATTATGTGTCAGAGCCAATTGGTATATGTTGTGGTATATAGATTGTAATTCGGTGTTTATTGTGACATCGAAGATATAGGACACGTGATGTGTGCAAACCATATTTCAGCTAACATCCCATGAAAAACGGTCGACCCTGACATTTGACCTGAGCGGCATTAGCATAACTACTCTTAACCAAAATACATAGGTATACATATTTGAAGTAACGTTTAACTTATTTAGCATTTGCCACATCGATGCGTGTCTACATATTCTTGAACCATCTTAACAATTATGGTTGTGAAATAGCGAGGTAGTGCTGTAATATACTTGAATACATAGCCTACCAAGTGTGCACAGGGGCATAACGTGAAAAACACTGGATGTAACCAGTTATGCTGAATTACGACAGCATTAAGTTAACCATGTACTGGATAAATCTCGTTTAAAATTCAAAATATTTGTTAATTAAATGTCCACTTTGGCTTAAATGAATTTGTGTAAGATAAATAACAGTGCAAATAAAGTGTGCTAGGCCTAGCCGTGCATACAGACGATTGAATACGGCTACTGGCCTACTGAATGGAGAGAATTTCTAGACAATCAATTCTTCTTTAACCCTTTAACGACGAAGCCGGCCAAAACCGGCCAGTTTACTGGTCCTGGGGAACGTCCATTTGCAGGCCAACAGAAGATTATTTTTTGAAAATTTACAACTGGAATGACTGGCTCGATAACCGAGCCAGTCATTCCAGTGGTAAATTTCCAATAAATAGTCTTCTCTTGACCTTCAAATGGGCATTCAATAAATAAATATTTTAATTTTTTAAAACAAATTTAGTCATTATAGGGTTAACAATGGTGCCGAGCAGGGCCTGTGACAAACATGTAAATCTCAATGCAAGGCATCAATGACTATGTATTCCCGCATTGCCTCGCCAATATAGGCCAGAAATGTGTAATCAAAGACAGGCGAAAGTATGATGCATATATACACATTGTTCTCAAACTATATTTACTTGCTGTCGTCTATATCTTCATAGTTACGTATGCGTGAGACGATGATGATAACTTTTATCTTATAGATTACGTTCTATTCATAACTGATGTGCCTTTATTATTACCAGATTGAACATAGCAAGCAGTCAGGCTTCATATACTCTACTATATCCATATTACCCCTTCCCCCCACCCCACCGCACCCACCCCATCCACCCCACCCCCGGAGTAATGTCACATGGTGTTATTTGGTTGGTTTTGATAACATGTGTATGGCACATTATTACGCCACCCACCCCACCCCCAAACAGTGATGTCACATGATCTAGTGCTGTTATTTGGTTGGTTTGGATAGCATTGTATGGTCCATTATTACCACCCACCCCCCACCCCACCACCCCAACAGTGATGTCACGTGATCTAATGATGTTATTTGGCTGGTTTAGATAGCATGTGTATGGTCCATTATCACACCCACACAGCGATGTCACGTGATCTCGTGCTCTTATTTGATTGGATTAAATGGCGGATATATGATTCAGTATCTCCCTCACGTGCTGTTATCCACTGAGCGAATGACTAATTTGAACATCCCGCACGGGAAGTATAAGTTGATATACCCAGCTTGGCAATAAAATGATGTTTAAACATCTTCCACATCCATATTAAACAATTTTGAAAACACACAATTTGCCCTTTACGCTGTTAATTTTTAAGACCTCATGGGCTTGAAAGATTTTCAAAATGCATGAAAATCTTCGGTCTACTCAATATTCCAGACACACGACCGTGAGATCATAAAAATATGGAGACATTATCAAGTACAAAATGTGACAGATGAATCCTGTCAAGCCAGATAGTTTACATTGGAACAGCCACCTGGGGGAATTACCATTGATGATTCTCTTGAATATGATACTGGTTGATGAACTTGAACTTTATCTAATCAATATTCCGTATTCTGTTATTCCTCCAAAGGCTTAGAACTAGATCTCCTCTCAAAACCATGTCCTGGAGTCGTGGTTGTTTTTCTCTCATGTTATTATTGTGTCCATCGGATTGGACTGTAAATATGGTTATAGTTTATCCATGTGAAATATATGTCTGGCTGGGCAGTTAGTTGGTTTAATTTTATGTGTCGTGGTCTTTGCTGTATAAAGTAACCGCTATAGTTAAGAGACGTGCATACGTATATGTGGCTCAGAGGTTCTCCTATGCAAAGGAGGTCAAGATTTATTCAAGATTCAAGAACATTTGCGAGACAGTCGATGGCTGTTCTTTATATAATTTACGCGGTCTATCGAGTATGTTTGCGCTCTGTCCCATTTGAGCACATCTCTCTGGCTAGCATAGAGCAATCCGATGTGTCACTCAAATATCTGACGTCATGATCAAATACGGCACATGTTAGCTGACTTCACAATCTAAATGGCCTAGCAATTCCTAGCTCTGTCAGGAAAATCAAAAGTTCAGGCACTAAAATGTACGAATAATATATAGCTGATGAATTTACAATTTAATAAACCTTCTGTTGAATAATAAAGACACGTAAAAATTGTTGCTTTCACGACCATCTCCGACCAGTGTGACGTCGCCAGGGACCGTCAGTTAGTGCTGAAGAAGTGCCTAAAGATGGTGGGGAAAGCAATACTCAAACAATTTCTACATCCCAGGCAGGTAACTGCTCTTTCCTTATTACGAATCATTCTGCGATCGGGAATACCATTCTTTTGGAAATATTCTGTTGACTAATTTGAAACTAATTTGACTGAACGCCGTTGATGCCAACAGCCACAACACCCCTAGTCAATTTGGTTTCAAAATATTCAACAATTTACCTGTAAAGTTTAGATTTCTTATAGTCATCTTTATAAGATTCAACTCAATTCCAACATGCACAACAGTGTGTGGAACTTAGCTAGAAAAGGGACGGACATAAATGTGAATAGATCTTTCTATTGCTGTTATAACAGCAACCGATTTCAGAAAACGCGTTTCCATCGACAACCACTGCTTTGTCCACATGCTGGTGCTACTGCATATACTCAAGCATTGACTCTATTTATATCAGTCGGATCATGATTGACTAGATTAACGAGCCATTCTTGAGAAGCACTATTAAAACTACACATTAACCCTTCGAACCAGACTACGAAAAGTCCTCAGCAATGCAAGAATTATTCCGTTGATTATTTGTAAAAATAAATTGACAGGGAACTGTCAACAGTTCGCCTGCATAGTTACCGTGAAATCAAGATTCTAGGAATTCAGCTTTGTTTGACAAGGGTAAACCTCGACAATTCTAGAATCTTAACTCTGTTGACAGACAGCTACCCAGTGGATGAGCAAGCAAATGATATTAAAACCCTGCAAGAGGATGCAGGCCTACCTCCCACAACTTCCAATCCACATACTCGCAAATATTGGATAATATATCATTTCAGTGTCCTATACATGTGTAACTTCATTCTAAAACAATGATACGCATCGTCGGCAGGACACGAGAGCGTCACTGCATCATGTCATAGGTCCTTAAACGTGTCACCACAGGCAACTGTTAATTTTAGACAAGCCAGTTGTTTGGTCTTAGGGGCAGATGGAATGTTTGATTCAGGTTTCCCCTAATATTCAAGGTTCAACATGACGATGTTTGTAGTACCACCTTGTATTTATGGGCATGTATGGCTGTAGTAGGTGGATGTTTAAGCTACTGAATCACTCGCGTGACTCGATCCAGCTGTACAATGCGGCTGAGTGATGACAGTGCGATTCATATGTATATGTCTAGATGAGAGTTGAGTTTCTCACTCTATAGCTGACGATCGAGTGCACTCTAGCGGCGGTGGTTTCATAATAATGGAGAGTCTCAACAGAACATGACGATATTTCAGAATGATGAACAATTTCAATCAGTGAAGTGCATAGATGATATTCATATCATAGACGTTTACCAATTTTTTTTACCAGAATGGGGTTCGAAGCCAGAAAGTTCTGCAGCACCGTCTGCCTAGCGTTTGGGAGGCGAGTGCTCTACCATCCAGTGACCAAAATCGGGCAGTAAGGACACCATTTATCAAGACAAGATTGTTTTCAATCCATCGATCAAATGTATTTATTTTATCTATAAGTGGCTCCCATTTAGGCAAATCTCCTGTCGGTGTGAATCGATCAATTGTAAACAACATCTATCAGAGGTTGACTTATAAACCTTTGAATTTCAGTTTCTCGAATTCAGAACACGTATACATGCACACTGATGAGTACCGGTAAGAACAGTACTGTTCCGAGACAAATTAGTTTCAAAATAATCAACAGAATATTCCTTAAATCATAAAGTATGTGCCACTTCTGCTCTGTGAGCGTAAAGGTTTAGCCATTATTCTAACCTAAAAATATCGACATGAAATATATAATTAACCATCTCTTGTCAATTTCTATTCTTTTAAGGGAGGAGTTATGAAAATCTATTGACACACTTCTGTCCTCTAATAGAGGGATCAATTTCTAAATATGCCACGCTTCGCCAACATTGCATATTGGAATAATTTGAAACATTGAAACTCGAAACCCCAGACTCAAAATGGCATGGTATCTATTAGCAGCTCACAATCAATTAGTTTCAAAACATTCAAGAGAATGTTGAATACATTGTGGATTAATTAAAGACATACAATTTGTATACTTTCGTGACAGACATGCAGATTTGCATGACGGAGCTGCATCATTTTGATTGTGACGTTAATTAACATGTGGCATAATTCTTTTTTGAGGGAGAAAGATGACACCTCAACGGCGGTCTCCTCAGTAAGTACCAACCTTGTTGAGAAACTAAGTCATCGAGGATGGTGGGCTGATATCCGCATACAGAGGCAACTCTGATTATGTCTAACCTTCTTCAAACTAGAAACTGTGCTCAATATCCTCAGATGATGCAATCCTTTCAGGAGCTTACCGTAGCTACGTGGAATGTACATGGTCTGACTGCAATATCCAAGGGGCAAACATTAGGTGCAGACTGTGAACACTATAACATCGATATTGGGTGCATTCAAGAGACTAAAATATCTACCAACTCAGAACTGCACCTTCAGACAGGCCATACGCGAGTGCTCATTGAGCAAAAGCAGGCCACATACCGGGGTTTGGGATTCGTAATCGTAGCAAGGCTCTTGGACCATGGCATTAGTTTTGGATACATTAGTGATTGCGTTGCATTCGTCGACCTGGCTATACCAACACGAGCAGGCACCACCACCATGTCTTGCATAGTCAACGCATATGGCCCAACTACCGAAAAAGCCAAAGAAAATCCAGCAATATTAGATTCCCTCTATGCAGAACTGAGCTCCGCCATTACACTCCCAACCAGATGGCAACTGTGTGTGTGTGTGTGTGTGTGTGTGTGTGTGTGTGTGTGTGTGTGTGTGTGTGTGTGTGTGTGTGTGTGTGTGTGTGTGTGTGTGGAGATTTCAACTCCAAGCTGGATAAACTCGCCAATGCGGACAAAAGTTCAGGACTTGGCTGATGCATGGGATCGTATGGAGAGGGCACAACGCAGCAGCAATCGATATGCACTGGTGGCATTCCTTAGTTCCAATGGCCTATTTGTTATAACTACAGAATCCATACCGTCAACAGACAACTTGGGCAGCAGACATTGCTGATCGCAAAGCCTCAAAAGGATCCAAGGCTACAACAACAGTCTTAAACCAAATAGACCTCATACTATGCAGAACACGAGCAAAACCCCTACTCCGCGATGCTCGTTCCTATGGGGACGATGACCTCAATCCTGATTGTAAGCCAGTCATTACACGCCTTCAGATGAACCATCACTACCTAATGTTTAAATGTCATAACAGTCAAGAGGGTGGAGTCATCTACAACTTATGCAAGCTCATCGGCGGCACTGATACTCAAATATTATACAAAAACCGTCGAGGAGCAGATAGCTAACATCTCTAACGATCCAAATGAAGCCCTAACAAAAATACTGAAATCTATGGAATCAGCTACCAGCATCATAGGAGTTCTAAGAAAAACAACCGAACATTGTATACTGACGACACTGTAGTAGTAAAACTATCATCAGTGCGGAAAGCACTACGGATGTGCATCTATCAAAGTGGCCAAAGTGAAGCCCGCATCAAACCACGCCGGGAGCGAAATAACATTCTGTGCCACATTAGTGAACGCTTAAAAGATCTTGATATTCAACAAACAGACTCCTTAGCAGATGAAATCACTGACACTGATGACTGCCACAACGTGTTTCTGGCAGTGCGAGCCCTGAGAGTTACTGACTATACACAACCACTCATTATACACAACTCTGAAGGAGACTGATCATGGCAAAGCCGAGGTAATTCAAGAATGGTTCATGGGACAGTTCACTGACCACGATGATGACACCGTACATCCGTTCTCACGAGAGCCAGGCCATTACTAACTCCAATTAAAACAGCAGAAGTTGAGAAGGCACTTAAATCCCTGAAAATTGGACGTTCATCTGGATCTGATGACATGAGCAATGAACCAGATAAATATGCAAGTGACAATATCTCAAAACCGATCACACACGTAATCAATTCAGCTTTTATACAGGACCTTCCTATCGATGCTGTAGGCCAACGCACCTTTATCGTGCTACCAAAACCCAAGAAGTCACGTCGTCCCTAGCCAATCTTCATTGTGTTCCTCAACAACATACTATTCCATCCAATGTTACTCTATTCCGCATCCCAGACAAGATCGATGACATGACCAGATCATGCCAAAGTGGCTGCAACCATGAGGGCAGCTGCGCAGACATTGTATGGCGAATGAGTGTGTCAGTAGTGTCAGTAGTCATGCCCAAACACTGGGATTTCCACAAGATGCGCATTGATATATCACGAACCTTCGACACAAATAAATGCACAAAGATCCTAGATGTACTACACCAGGCCAGCTCAATAAGGATGAGCTACGACTAGTGAGACTACTGCTTGCAGTCACCAAGTTGAGAGTCAAGTCCGTAAAGTTTGAGACATCAATCGGCTCCCCACATGGTGATGGTCTACCACTTGTGCTGTTCGCCTGTTACCTTGCTGATGCATTGCAATCGGTGTGGAAATGGTCCACAAGGCCAAATCCGCTAGTGTCCGTACTGGGTATGCCGATAGAGATGGAATATGCCAACGATGTGGACTTCATAGACGAGGAAAAGAAACCCCTTTACTAACATTTCCCAACCGCTGCAAATAAAGTAAAAATTGAGAAGCTCCTTATGAATGAATCCAAAAATAGAGTTCACCCACATATATCTATCAACAAAGTATGAAACTAAAGAAAATGACGACCCACTTCGTGGCGGGGGATCCATGGAGGAAAGGTAAAATGCTGTGCTCACTACTCTGCAGTACTTCTGACATTGTTGCACGCTGCGTGATGGGGAACATAGCTTTCCAGTCTTTCAAAGATGCCCTTGAGAAAAGACTACGTTTCTACAATGCAACCTGCGTATGCATGGTGATGTATAACTGTACCCGGTGGGCAGCTCCAGAGGCAGCTCTAGACAAACGTGATGCCTGCCATCACAAACACCTACGCCCCATCACTGGACACCGATGGCCAGACAGCATAATTTCTAATGATGCCCTATACAAGATGTGTAGTGCATCGCCACTGTCTGAAAAAGTCGCCAAGCAAAGATGGTCAATGTTTGACCATGTCCTAATGATGCCAGGAGACACACCAGCGCATAGATCCTTGGAATTCGCCCTACTGGGAGGCCTTGTCTAAATCTGCTAAGTTCTACGAGTTGACCTCAAGAAAGCAGGACTCGGTACACCCAAATCAAGAATGGACCTGAGGAAGCTAAAGATTTCGGCTGAGAAGCCGTAGAAACTAGTAATCATACATACATAATTTATTGTGACGTCAGCTTCTTTAGTGACAGTTCGAGCCCCACCACATGTACAGGTTCCCGTTAACCTTAAACAGTAGTAAGTGTAATGAATTGTGGGAAGATTGCTAGATACCTAAGAGTCCAATGGCCCAAGATCTATTCACTATCATAAGTGCTAACAATTGTTATCGCATTGTAACCGGGCCTGTTTGTCTGTCTATCTGTGCGTGGTCGCGGGCATACATAACAATTAACTTTTCGAATTTGGCGGTATGAGTTATTGCACATAATTCCCCTATTTTCCAACAGGTCTAATTTCCCAAGCCCGTATAATTTCGATAAACTGTCGAGGCCTTTGGACAATCAGTCCAAAGTGTCAACACATGGGTCGGTATTTGCACACATTTTCGGAGAGGGGATTACCTTTTATTTGTGTCCACCCACTCAGACCCAACTATCATAATCGGTCACGTAGGTTTATATAGACAGCCTGTTTATATGAATAAACGGTAACATACTAAATAATCGTCTGAACCGTGCAAGACAATTTTTAAAGCCGCGGTCTTCCACAGACGATTTTCGAGGTTCTAGCCTTTTCAACAAGAAGTACAAATTTATTTATGATGCACGAACGTCTGAATGATGCCATATTCCGTTTCTGGCATGAACAGGGTGCGTGTATGACTCCTTACAAGATGATTACTACAGAGATAAACAGTAAATCCTGTTTATGGTGGCCACATTTTGGCCTGTAAAAGAGTGATTACTAAAAGCAAGGTCTCTTAGTACAAGCCATTTACCATAGTGAATAGCTTGCAGTAGTCACAAAATGCCAATTCTTTATGACGTGCGGTCTTACGATCAGGCGTATCAAAGAACCACCATCTTGTGGCTCAAAACAAATGTCCGCTTTAGACAGGGTTTTCAGTATTTCCTGCTTTGTGCATGCACAAATTCTAAGAACAGATACGCGGACTCCCATCCTGGCTAGATAAAGAACATTCAAAGCTACCGCGTAGATTAAAAGCACTAAGTCAAATATATTATATACAAAATGTGAGCATTATCGGTGATTGTATCAATTTTTTTACATCGAAGGCTCAGCCCTTATCTTTCGAACTCGCAGCGTATTTCGAAACCATTTTAACAATGACAGGATTTGTACGGCCTCATGCCTACGTTAAACGTATCGCGCTGCCGTTAATGCACTCATTGTTACATAAAAGAAACGGCATGATTACAGTTTTGTAACTATGTTGCTGAAAAAAGTTGCTGTGTTAAGCAGAAAAAGCTTTTAGCAAGCCGACAGGAATTTCTCATTTATCTATTTTAAAATCGTAGCTTTCTTAAAGGGGCATATTCACAGCAAAATTACTGAAAATAAAATTGTTTAAATTATATACTTGTAGAGGCTTAAACTGTGAGCCTATATGTAATGAAACGAAATAAATCTTAGCATATGATGATTTCATTCCATATAAATTAATATAATTTTTTAAGTTGCGAAATTGAAATAGAGGTTCGTGCCTCTATTTCAATTTCGCAACTTAAACAATTATATTAATTTATATGGAATGAAATCATCATATGTTAAGATTTATTTCGTTTCATTACATAGAGACACATAATTTAAGCCTATAAAAGAATACAATTTTAACAACTTTACTTTCAAGCATTTTGGCGTGAATATGCACCTTTAAAGATATCTACAGCCCAGTAATGACTTTTTGCCCTCGTTGCTGATGGCAGGTTTAATGCGGGCATGGAGTGTAGATGTTGTTGTTGTTGTTGTTGTTGTTGTTGTTCTTCTTCTTCTTCTTCTTCTTCTTAATTTTTAATAACTCTGCTTATACTTGATGACCCACTCTAAGTTTGGAGGCAAGGATCCCCGTTTTGCACATATGCCAATTTTGGCGTCGAAAACGCAAAAACAACAGTTTTCAGCAATAGTTTTCAAAATATGCATTTTTACACATTTTTCAATAACTCTGACTCTACTGATGCGTTCTCCAAACTGAGGTGGGAACAGGTGTGCCAATTTTCTATTCAAGAGCTACAACGCAACAGCAAAAAACTTTCAACAACATTTCAAAACTATACATTTTTAAAGAATTCTTCAATAACATAAAAGTGATCTTTTCCGAACTTGTGTTGATGTGTGTTTGTGAGGTCCTGAACACGTATGCAAATTTTGCGATCAAAACCTAAGATGCTACAGCAACCGCTTTCAGCAACAGCTTTCAGCCACATTGTTTCCAATATTGACCTGGTATGGCTCACTCGCAGTTTGGTAAATATTCTAATCGCTTTCTTTGAGGGTGTCGACTTCTATGAAAGTACCGTCTACATATTGTCATGTATGTGCGTGCAGGCATGTGTGCGCGCGTGCATGTGTGCGCGTGGGTGTGGATGCTTGCGTTCGTTCACTCATGCATGCGTGCGCGCGTGCGCGCGCGTGTGTTCGTACCTATGCATGCGCTTGTGTAGGTATAATCTTGCGCACGGTATACTGTAAGATTTCACAAGAACTATTGGGAAATTGTGTAGGAGATATATGGTGATAAGAAATTGGGCAGAAAATGTGGTGCCAGCAATCTGGGAATGGAATTCGTGTCCTATCCATCTTGACCAGATTTAATTGTAACGCCGTTAACGCTTTGATCTCTATACGCTGGCACAAACCTGCTGATGCCTTGAGAAAAGTCAATTTTCTGACCAGGAAAATATTATTTTTGGAAATTTAACACCGGAATGACCGGCTCGATAACCGAGACAGTCATTCCAGTGACACATTTTCAAAAATAATGGTGTCTTGTTTTGCAAATATACATTTTCTATGATGGGAGAATTGAAATTGTATAGCACAAATTCGTCCAGTAAAGGGTTAGGCTATTGAATCCCAGTACAATTTTCTGGTTGAAAGATTAAAACCGCCGCCAGATAAACGTGTCTATAGCGGCCACTTGCTTTTATGGCTACAAGATTGTGGTTCTTTGAGACAGGTAGTCAGACGATTAATTATTTATTTTATTTTATTTTATTTTATTTTATTTTATTTTATTTCATTTTATTTTATTTCTAAATAGCAAATAATTTATCCTGGTTATCAGGTCGAATTGATTGCCAAGATCCCTCTCCGTTTGATAGAACACTTCCGATGATTACAGCGCAGACGCTCGCGGTGGAGTGGGTAGTTTTAACACCTCTGTCGGCGTGGCGTCTCTTTTCGATTTTTCTGAATGATTTAGAAAGTTACCTAGAAGTACACTACACGTCAGGATGACAACAATTAACAATAATTTACACCTTTATTTATATCTTATTGTGCTTCTCTATGCTGATGGCACTATGATAATGGCAGAAACACCCAGGTCGCTACAAAATGCGTTAGATGTATTCCAGAAGTATTGCGAACAGTGGAAATTGCAGATCAATCATTCAAAAAAAATATTAGTAATAAAACGTAAGACGACTAACCAACCAAAATTTCAAATCTGCGAAGATAGCATAGACGTACTAGATGAACATTTATTTTTGGGTGAGCTTTAAAATATAATGGTAAGTCATTTCGTGCAGAAAACGAAACTTATATCAAGAGATTAAAGCAGTGTACTCACTGGTATCATTTCTGAGCATCTGAAGAATGCTGTCAATGCAGCAGCACCATTTCTAGCCCAGATATGTACAGAAATTGTGAACCACGCTCACATTCCTGAGTCACTCCAATCTGGTCATAAATAAATAAATAAATATTAATTACATTAATAACAGCGATAATAGACTTGTTGACTATTTTTTCTTGACATATAAGAGGTATTTACATAATTTTTGCGGAACTGGCCTATTGCATATCGAAAGAAGTCATTTAGCTTTTAGGAATTAGAAGGAATAAGTCTTTGTCTTTCAGTGCTAAATTGTGTACAACGAAGAAGAATGTGTAATTGGTCATCTATGCAATTGCATGTCAACTTCAACTATGATGTAGTCTCCCTGGTTATCAGGGTAATGCTAAACTGGTTAGTCGCACCAACACCAAAATTGGTAGTTTTTGCTTTCGCTATGTATAGTTCTGTTAGTAGACTTAGCATAAAAGTTCATTTGTACATCTCTATTCACACTACTCTGCAATGACTATTTTCGTCTTTTGTGGAGGTAGTTAAGTTCACGGGCTCTGTAGTGATGGGCTCTGTAACAGAGCCAGCAAGACATTACTTCTATCGTTTCTGAAACTGATGCACTGATGTTGTAGGAACTTCCTTCAGGGGTTGTTAGTGGATTTAGGTTCTGAGAATCGAGGGTCAGTGTTAGAAGCTGCTGTTCACTCACTAAGTGTTGATTGGAGAAGGCTTTCCATATATCTCTTGTAGCAGACTGCGTTTGGGTAGACATTTTTGTACAGAAAGAGAAAGTGAGCTAAGTCCTCTGGTTTAACTTGACATATAGGACAACTATTTGATTCGCGCCCGCCCAGTGAATCTGTTTCTTGTGCTCTGCAGAGTGTAGCATCCAGTGAGAATCTTTGCTTTAATCATAGCTCTTTGTACATCTCTTACATCTGATGAATTAGTCCAAATATGGTGTGAAATGCCAATCTGACACTTCGTTATACATAGATGCCCAGAGTGCTCTTACTATGGGCTTCGTCGCGGAGTGAATTGGTCCAGAACGAGTTGACATTACTTCGAAATTTGGTATTCCATGCTAATTTCTCAACATGATTCTCTAGAAGGCGGAGTGGACTGCCCAGATTGCACTTCTTGAATAAGGCAGCAACCATTGAAAACAGCTCCTTTCCTTTGGTTGAGTCATGATGAGCTGACGATATGCTAGTTTTGCAATAGTAGAGTCTCGTTGACGCATTATTGCTCCAAATAGAGTTAACCGCCTAGTATCAGTTTCTGCTTCTATGGGTCTAGCTCCTAGTAGAAGATATATGACTGCTTTCGCACATGTTTTCGGGAGATGCTATAAATATATGAGAGTGCTCCTGTGGAATAGTTCTAGAGCATATATCTCCTTCTGCTTTATCCATATTGATTCTAGCCCATGTATACAGTAAGGTAGGATATAAGTGGTGTACAGTTTGTAGGCTACTGTTGGTGGAAGACCATTAAGTCCGTGTAGACCGATTCCCATGAGCATATATAGCGTACGTTGCCCTTTATTAATTCTATCACTGATGAATGATGACAGCTGAGATGAAAGATTGATATTTCTGGTCAGACCTAAATGTGTGAACTCTTCGCAGACAGTAACTGGGTTTCCATTAAGATGTCAGTAGTGACTGCTGCTCCAAGTGTCTGATGGGATGCTGGTGTTGATCTTTCGTAATTAGCGTATGACTGGACTATAGACAGACTGAGTTGAAGATCATTGGTTGTGTCAAACATAAGCACCAGGTCGTCAGCACAGGCCACCCTGTATATTGTGCCAATCTTTAGGCCTAGGTTTTGCTTGCCAAGATCTAATAGCAGGTCATTGATGTAGAATGTGTAGTCATAGGCACTGGTCTCGCCTCCCTGTCTAACGCCCTGATAGATCGCAAATGGACTACTTATAAGATCCTCATGTTTAATCTTTGCAGTTAGGTTCTTGTATGATAGTATTTTCAGTTGTAGCCAATGCTCGTAAAGGCCGTAGTTATGATATTTTCTAATTAACAAGTCATGGTTCACGACATCGAATGCTTTTCGTGCATCAACACTTGCCACATAGAGTGCTGCATGTCGATTCATGGCGTTGAGGATTGCTTCGGTGATGATAACTGCTGCCATAGTGGCGATGCATTTGCAGTGAACCCATACTGAAGATCATCTTGTACCTTATTGTATCTTGTCTATAAGGCATTTGGAGTGTGCAAGAGTCATGTGATCTATAATCTTTGAGATATTGGGGGAGACTGTGATTCCATGATAATTGTCCAGATATTGAGCTGGTTTGCCTTACTTATGTATTGCTGAGAGATGACCAGATTTGAGTGACTCAGGAATGTGAGCGTGGTTCACAATTGCTGTACAGATTTGGGTTAGAAATGGTGCTACTGCATTGACAGCATTCTTCAGATGCTCAGAAATGATACCAGTGAGTACACTGCTTTAATCTCTCGATGTAAGTTTCGTTTTCTGCACGAAATGATTTACCATTATATTTTAAAGCTCACCCAAAAATAAATATTCATCTAGTACGTCTATGCTATCTTCACCGATTTAAAATGTTGGTTGGTTAGTCGTCTTACGTTTTATTACTAATATTTTCTTTGAATGATTGATCTGCAATTTCCACTTTTCGCAATGGTTCTGGAATACATCTAACGCATTTTGTAGCGACCTGGGTGTTTCTGCCATTATCATAGTGCCATCAGCATAGAGAAGCACAATAAGATATAAATAAAGGTGTAAATTATCGTTAATTGTTGTCATCCCTGACGTGTAGTGTACTTCTAGGTAACTTTCTAAATCATTCAGAAAAATCGAAAAGAGAAAAGGAAATAAAATTTCACCTTGTCTAACGCCGATTCTGCGGGGAAATGTGTCCGACTTAGTTGGTTTGTAAAAACAAACGATTTAATAGACTGATACATAATAAAAAATATTTTAAAGTATTTTCCTGTAACCCCCTTTTTCCCAGAGACCCTTTCTCTAAACAGTATCGAAAGCTTGTTTAAAATCTATAGAACAGCAGTATAACTATTTTTTTTCGGCTGATAAGAGCTGCTGTATGAGATGCAGTGAAAATATATTGTCCAGCGTGGATCTACATCCGTTTTGCGAATCTGAAATGATTTCGTATTTTCTGCATACGCATTCAAACGAGCATTAACGATTGTGGTGGAACATTTCCCCATGCAGCTTAAAAGTGTTATGGATCTCGATAGTTTTCTGCTTCCTATTGGCCTCCTTTTTATCCCCCCACGCCCCCTCCGGGGGAACATAGCGATCAGCATGTCCGTCTATCCATCCGTCCATCTGTCCGTCTGCCCGCCCGTCCGTCCGTCTGTCCCCGTCTTGTTAACGCAACTCCTCCTAGAGTCTCAATTGATTAATTCAAAACTTCGTCTACATTATCAGTATCATGTGCAGATGTACATGTGGTTTTTTCACTGCCAAAAAATTATTCACTGCAGAGTTATCCCCCTTTAAATATCTTAAAGCTGATACATAAACTGCATTGCCAATCATTTCTTGGCAACGCAACTCCTCCTACAGTTTAGCTCCGATTCTCTTGAAACTTGGTTAGTCTTATCATCCCCACGTGAAGGTGTGGATGTGTTATCCGTATATCTGTACGTCCATCCGTCTGTCCAAAATGTGTGTATGTCCCTCTGTCGGTCCGTCCATCTCTGGCAATCATTTCTTGTTAATGAACTCCTCCTAGAGGTCTCAATAAATTAACTTAAAATGTTGTCGGCAATATCAGTATCATGTGCAGAAGTGCACGCGCTTACTTCGCGGCCCAAAGATTATTCATTACATAGTTATCGCCCTTTAAATATCTTAAAGCCGATACATAAACTGCATTACACTTAGTGACAAAGGGATTTAGGTTTTAGGAGGAGTTGCATTTTTCATTGATTAGTTTTTCTAAATCCTTGTCCAATATTATGTTAAATAAATGTTCATAAATGGGAATCATGGTATTAATTGTGGATTTAATATCTTCGTTTAGTATCGAGTCGGTGCCATATGCCTTAAAGTTCTTAATTTATATACCGCGTGCCTTATTTCCTCATTTGCTATTGGGATGTCCAAATCCGGATTATCTGCTGTATTTGTTCTAGGATCAATTGAAGGGAATTTGTAAGTTACACGAATTCCCGCAGCAATTGTTACATTTGAAAATTTTTCTAATTTTCATCACACCTTTTCTGTATCATCATAAGCTATTACAATAACAAACCGAACATCTGTGCAAAATAGGCTTTATAACGTTTCTAGGGCATATCGTTAAATGACTGTTTAAAGGTTATATTATTTCCATCTAAAGATAGCAGAAAATCAATTTTAATTTGATGATTTTAACAATTTTGATGAAAATTACTTATTGCTGTATTTCCCGTTTTCAATTGAAATAGGACGCGACAAAAGTTCATCCTACAAATCCTACAAATTTGATTTTTATGTAATTAGATTCTACACTAAACAAACATTCTAGCCCGTGGTGTTCGTTTGTTAGGGACAATTTCATTAATGGGCAATGGCCCAATTTTCTCACCATCACATATATTCCCTATGTGCAGACCCCTGATATATAAAACATAAAAGTACCAAATTTGCATTTTGACGTGAGTATTATAATATATGTTAGAAAGCTAATGAATTATACTTTCTGATCATATATGTTAAATCTTTAACAAATCATAAATACAACCGGTATATGCAGATTTTATAAACCTCGCCTCTTTATTTCAAATTAAATATCTGGACAAGCCACATTGGAAAACTAGCGCATGCGTACTTAGAATGTGTCTCCATTGTTGACCATCGTGCGTGTTTGTGCGACCGGAGATGTTTTTCAAAAACCTTTGGTCGGATATGGCTCATATTTTAACACAACGAAGCAACTTTTGGTGCAAGAGGTTTCCAGACAGTGGCCGTGATTAGGATAAGAGAATCAGGATTCAGATTGAATGAATTCTGCATCTGTGGATATCTCCAACTACTAGTCCGATTTGGCTAACATTTTTTCATGGTAAAGTGTGTGAAAATACACTACGTTTCCACAACGTTGGACGTGAACCAGAAACATCCGAAGACGTCCGGAAAATCCGTAAAAATTCGAAAAATCTGAAAACATTTATAGCGTGACAAAAGCAGAAGGGTTAAGGTCTGCAATTTCCGATTGCTCTTGTTCTTCATACTTTTGTTTAGCCATTATCCAAACGCTATCGTCAAGTCCCAGGTTTGTTTCCTGACATTTCTGGATAATGGACGAATCCGTGCTGTCAGCCAAGCGTATGCTATCATAATCTATTACGTCATATTGTAAATATGTGGCATAATGGGTCCCGAGCATTAGCTACCCTCGAGGATCATCGTGAACTTGACATTAACTCCTGGATCTGGCGAGCCTGATCCTAATCTTAGTGACGTCATATCGGATATGAATATTCATTAATATCATCATCATCGCACGTGCACGGCATGGTGTCATTAAAGGAAACGGCGGGGCTGAGAAAGAAACTAAGTACGCAGAGGAACAGGGCGATCTACGCGATCTATTAGAGGCCATGAATCTAAACAGTCAGCTGAACTATTGTGATGAACTGATGTAGATTGATGCAGCCGGCCCGAAATGATACGCCAAAATGTCTGAATCTGTGTTCTAGCAGCGGAAAGACTTAGAAGCATGTGTGATCCGGAGACAGAACAAGCTTTCCCAAGCCGTCTTCACGGTGATCAAGGGAATGGAAGCAGAAGCCATTAACGTAGTGACGCATGGAATAGCAGAGCTAGCACTGCATCTGTCATCGCCAAAAGGCAGTAGACAAAGCAAACGCAGTGCTATGAGTGTGGACAGTTTGATTACACAAAACTTAAATGGCCCAAGCTTAGCGGTAACAGTAACAATAGCCAGTCTAGGAACCAGTACAATGGGAATAATAATAAGAAATCTAGAAACCGTTTCACTTGTGACAAACCAGCTCCCTTATCACAGAACTTGTAGAAATAGTAACCAACGAGATTCCCAATAATTCGAACAACCGCCATTCGAATCAGCAACTACAATGCCACCAGTCAAAGTGACTGCCACCACCAGTTTGCTGGACATGCGACCAAAATGTTCATTATGTAAATCCGTGCCCGACAAACCCGCAGCCGATGGAAGTTGACACCATCCGACTGATGTGGTGTTCTACGAATGTTAGATCAGACAATCGTAACCACATGACTCATGATGATGGCTATGAAGACTGTGATGGATTTGATCTAACCGGAGTGATCACTGGTGTATATGTTAAAAGTACTTGTGCACTTGGCCACCATACTCCTTATGTGGAATTCCACTATGTAGAGGAGGGAAAGCTGTCAGGTGATAGAAGAATGTAGGGCTACACTGAAGTGGTGCGATACAGTGAGCGGCACAGTTAGTGGTCGAAAAACAGCAACCAAGTTAGCCAGCTACCGAGAGTGTCCTTTTCCATATATAATTAGATGCTCATTGTGGTCCAAGCGGAGAGGTTGATACCGGTAAGCATAGTATCGATATGTTAGTGGATACAGATGACAGTACATCACTCATTAGAAGTGATATTTGGAAATGTATTCTAGGCATGCGACACTTAAGGAAAGCGTAAATACTTTTAGTTGTAAATGGTTCACCCATAGATGTGCTAGTGGAAACTGAAGTCAAGATTCAAGATTTCAAACCTATACCCCTCATAACTGTAAAAAACAGTTTGTCATGAAGGGTTAATTGAGGCTGATGCATTGCATGCAAGTGCAATGGTAATATATTATAGGAAAGGGGAAATGCAGGGATATGGGAGAACCTACAAATTACATATTCCCTTTAGGAAACCAAGCCAATACTATGCTAAAGTCAGTATCACTGAAACCACAGGGTATAAAGTTATTAACAAAGTACTTAAGGACTGCTCGCCCCAAAGAAATAGATAGGAATCCATTAGTTGAATGCAAGATCACAACTAATTGTCATCCCATTAGCAGCATGTATATAGGATCCCTTTGCTAAGAGCACATATTGTTAAGATTAAATTAAAGAAATGTTAGATGCTAATGTGATTAGACCATCTTCTTCGTCTGTTGCTTGGAATTAACCTCCTGGACAGGAGCGCCACGTATAGGCGTATTTAAAATATTTATATAAAGTCTAACACCTTAAAGTAGCAAAAGTAGAATAAAAAATGTCTCTACTATGTAGACATATGCAGGTGCTGATGCTTGTAACAAGGTTACACACGTATGCGAAAAATACTAGTTCAACAGATACAAGCTTCTACATTATGTTATGTAGGCACACAATTATTAGCAAAGTTACTTCTGTACAACAAAAAAACACGAGTAAACCCGTTGTATGGTTATAATACATGAATCAGCATCACTATGTATTCGGATCACTTCTGATGTAATCTGTAGATCATGTGTATTGCAGTTCGTTCAACTGAGATTTGCAGTGATTTATCGTCAATGAGATATGCACAATCTAGAAGGAGTTGTGTAAGCAGTTCCGGATCTCTACTGGTTCCTATCCACAGGTCGGATCTGTTACCTTGTCTGAGGCATTTCTCTAGTTCCAGCAGTCCGCTTGTTCTTGCGCATTTTAGATAGGAGCAGTTAGAGAGAAAGTGCATTCTGTCTCCGACAACCTGGTTACAAAGAGGACATGTGTTGTTTTCGAATTGGTTAAGCTGGGACCAGAGAATTTGCGGTGGGTATGTTCCTGTTAGTACTATAACATGTATGTGTGCCTTCTCCACTATGTTTGTTGATGACATAGATGACTGCCAGGAGAGATGCGGTTTCCGGTTTCACAATTGTCTCCATTCAGATACCTCACAGTTGATTTCCCGACCAGGGCTTGTTTCAACTCAGACAATGTAGTGATGTCAATTGCATGGGCTACTTCCCTCCTCCATTCACATTTTGTTGACGGACTTGCAAGAACTTTTAATGCAGCTTGCAGGTGGCATTTGGCAAGCACTCAGTCAGTATAGGTGAACCCTCTGTCACTAAAATCATTTCTTGTTATTGGTTGTCTCACTGCTATCATATATTCTCTGGATCATAGGGATTGAGCGATAGTACTGAGTAATATGAGTCACCGTCGATCGATTTCCCTGTGAATGGGTAATGCACCTAGTAGCAAGTAAACTGCCCCATCCATGGTTGAGGTTGTTAGGCTTTGGATGCTCTTGAGGATCGTTTTTTCGCACAGCTTGCGCTCTCGCAAATCTGCCTGTGAAGGAGTTGCCGATTCTAACCCATATATTGCCCTAGGCATGACGAAGGTTGTCAATAGTTTGTATAATACAATTGGATTCAGATTGTTGGCACTGTGTAGTCCAGCGCCGAAGATAGCATGTACAGTATTTCTTGCTTTTGCTATAGCATTCGCAGCGTAGTTATTGCTGGTTGCACAACGTTTGATCCCTAAATCTAAATGCATATATTCATTGATGACATCCATTGTTTGCCCATTCATAGTGAAACTGCTAGGTACATTACCATCCCCGACTTTGACTATAGCCACGCATTGAGTTCCTATAGATGGGCCTGTTGATATTTATTCTAAGAGGTGCAGAAGTGGATCCTCGTAGAGCTTGTGGAAATTGGCTGATGTTTTCCCTGCTTGTAGTACCCCCTGAGTTAACATTACATTGGAAGAGACGTGGCCGTGCGATTTCACGCTGGCTGACATATTGTGATACATTTGCTTAGTGGTGAGCCATAGGTTACTGTCAATCCCTGCTATGTATAGTCTTCTGAGTAGAGATCCATGGCAAACGGCATCGAAAGCTTTCTGTGTGTCTAAGAATGTGACGTACAATGGGAGTTTATATACCTTACTCTCACCGATAGCTTCTGTCATGAGCACAGCTGCGATACTGGGTGATTTATGCTTGGTAAAGCCAAACTGAAGGGGCGGGGTGGGGTGGGTGATGGGGCGGGGGAGTGGGGGGGGGGGGCTCTCTGTCTGATTGATATAATTGGCTTAACTCTGTTTTATATTTGAAGGTTAATGTATATGTGTTCAAATAGCTTTGCCAGAATTGGTAAAACGGTAGTTTTCCGGTAGTTGTCAGGATCACTCTTAGATTTGTTGGACAGTTTGTGCATCAGTGTAATGATTTCCGGTATCACTTCTCTGGGATACTCAAATTGTATCAACATTGAGTTAAAGATGTTTTACAGTACCCCTAAGAGACGAGGACTGGCATTCTTTGTGCTCCGCTGTGATCTGATAGACGTTAGGTCCATCTTGGGCGTTCTCAGCTCTTTGATAAATTGTGACCACCCATCGAGAATGTCGTCACCTTCATATGTTTGGATGCCTACTCTAAGAGTTGATGTGACAGAGACACGACCGTCTTTCCTCTGTGCATGAATCAGTCCGTAGAATGTACCCTGATCACCGTCATATGATTGCATGATCTTATTCATATTATTTTCATTGACTCGAGCTCTGGCTTGCCTTTGCTTCTTTCGAAAGTCTTTCTTTGTTTCATTGTAAGGTGTTGTCTTGGTGTGCAGGCCTGTTACAGGATACCCGTTGCTTATATGCGGTTCTAGTTTGTCAAGCTGCTATGCTGATCTCTTGGTTCCAGATTGTGTTATTCTGAGATTTCTTACTATTTGATGTTAGGATTGTAGATTTTGTTGCATCCCTCATGGTGGAAATTACTGATGAGACGGGTCTAAGTTGTCGTAGTTCCATTCATTATTACTTAGATGGTGGTCCAAATTATTACTGTATCGACCAGTGTCTCCTTTTTTCCACTGCACCTTCTCAATGCGCATGGATATTAGCTTGTTGGAGCTTTGCGTATCTGTACTTACTACTATCTTTGCAGTCACTGGATTGTGGTCAGAAAGGTTGTCTGCACCGTTGCTAATAATCTGCACATCTGTAATAATACTAGGATCGTTACTCAGAATATAGTCTATTTTTTAACTTACCACATGGGAGTTGAAGGTAACACCTCTAGGGTACTTGTTGCTTATATGTAGGCCTAGCTCTGTACATTTGTCTTTGAATATCTTGTCTCTATTATCCGAGTGCAGGGAGGCATTCAGATCGCCACAGACTATAACCCTATGACTACTGCCGTACATGATTACGATTTCGTTCAGTTCTGCAAACATATCGAGGAACTCACCACCTCTGTCCTTATTTCCCTTTGCTGGCCCATATAACGAGATAATGATCAATGATGGGACTGTAGTAAGCCTGATGCTGCTTTGACGGGCACTGCCATCTGGTAATTTAGTGACTAGGTCGTCTAGTTCATGTGTCCATCCGATACTAACAGAGCCATATCCACGTTGTAGTTGTAAGGTGTAAGGGGTGCTTTCATATCGAAACTATGTAGAAAGGGTGTGTGCTTATCTAGCGACTCACTGAGGCGGTCTTGTTGGCATGAAAAAGTCAATGTTCTTGCAATGCTATAATGTATGATTCATCAGCTAGTAGTTTTGTATATACGTATTGAGACATTATGTTTTTGACATTGGACATTGTTATCTTAAGTCTCTTGGTCGTGTGGCCACTGCTAAAAAGACTGATGATCTGAGCTGCTGTTGGTTAGCACACGGTTTATGTGTCTCACGAGATAGAAGTGTGGTATACGATTCCTGTGTTTCCTCATGCTGGCTATTATTACCACGGCAGTCCAATTTCATAACCTGTGTAGTACGTGGCGATTTAGGTGAAGCAGCTTGCTTAGAAAGTGGACTTAGTGTAGTATCGCTTTGCTTATATATGTTGTCATACTTGATAGCTGATGTAGGCGGTAATAGCTGTATGGATGGTGGTCTTAAAACTGCACCTGGAGAATTTTGTTGGTGGCTTATATTGGTCGATGTCATTTGGAAAGTTAGTATTTGCGTTGAGGCTGACTGTGTGGTTGGATAATTCTCATGATGCGTAGGAGGTTCTTCTGATGGTAATATGTGTGTGGATGGCGTCTGTGGAGAGGCAGAGTTATGCTGGTGTATATCACCTAGCAGGTAGGTTTCTTGATCGAATGGCAGACACTTGAATTATATTACGGTTTGTTCAGATGCGTGGTGGCAGTAGATTTCGCGAAGGCTCCACATACTGTTGGTGCTTAACAGCTTGGAAGTGTATAGTAATGGATTTCGAATAACCTCTACATTCTATTGGTATTTGACAGCTCGGGAGTGTGATGGTGGTTGATTTTAAAGCCTGGGCTGCTGCGGGAAAGAAGCACTAGCTGTATTCTGACTTGACTGTGTCATCTTCATCACATTGGGCATCGCCTATCAGACTGGTCCCTAATAAAGATAGGACCACGCACGTCTGCATACACTATAGGCGTCTGAATGAAGCTGTACCCAGAGATAACTACCATTTACCGAATATCCCTGACATTTCTTGAAGTATGCAAAGCACGACACTATTTTCTACAATGTACTTGAAGTCTGGGTATAAGAAGATACCAGTGGCCAGCCAAGACATTGAGAAACCAGCTGTGGTCTGCTCAGAAGGTCAATTTGGGTGGTTCCGGATGCACTTTGGATGTAAAATGTCGGGTGCTATATTTCAGAAAATTTGTTAATGCCGTTTTTCATGGTTATATGGGAATATGGATGCACGATTTTGTTGATGGTGTTCTGGTTTACATTAGGAACCCGGATGAACATGCTCATCATTTAGCTCTTGCAACAGAAAGAATTCAAGAACATGATTTACAACTCAAATGGAAGAAGTGTGACCTGTTGATTTAGTTTGTTATCACATGTCTGCTGTGGGTATTGCAGCATAGAAGCTGAAGGCGAAGGTCATGCATGAGATGACACCGCCACAGGATGTTAATGGAGTCAGGCTGATATTAGGCGCCACTGACTACTACAGGTGGTGCTTATCAGGTTATGCAGAGATAGCCAGACTGCTGATAGAACTGACCAAAAAGTACAAACTCTTCGAAATGGGTAAAGAACAACAACTGGCATTGAACAACTAGAAAAATTAGCTGTGCAGTGAGACTGCATTAATCTACCCAAAATTTCAGAAACCTTACCGTTTGTACACTGATGTTTCCTCCTATGCAATAGGCACAATTTTAGTCCAAGAAGATGACCAAGCTACTGAACAGCTCAAGGAGATTCCCGAGATATGCATTGAGGTTCTCGAGGATCACGTGGTGCACAACGGCACATTATATTGCATTCATGCTTTGTCAGCTTTGGATGTTGCGTATCCTCCTCTTCTCGTACCATCCACGTACTGTAGACAGGTACTGGAAGAGGCACACAAGCATACCAGACATCAAAGTTTGCAAAAGACCCTGCATCCTGTTCGGAAATTTTTTTCTGTGGAAATCCTTGAGAAAGGATGTTATTGAGATGTCAATCAGTGTATCAGATTGTAAATTACTATTACTACCCATACAAATTATACCAAGTATCCCAGACAAATTATTGCTGTGGATCTTATTAGGGCATTTATCGAGTCGACCGAATGCAATCGATACAGCTTAACGATTATTCATAATTGTACTGCATGAGCAGAAGTGTATGCCATTCCTTCCAAAATAGTGGAGGAGACTTACGACAAGTTCTTTAATGAGTATTGTACAATGTGTCCCAGAGATTCTGATAACCAGTTAAGGTGGCAAATTCAATGAAAACGAGTTGAAAGCCTTGCGCAGAGACTATGTGATTGATCATTGCTGAACTAGTCCCTACCATCCTCAGCCGAATGGTAGAACAGAGCGATTTAACTGTACCATGAAACGTTAATAGAGAAAGGACCTAACAACCAAGCTCGAGCATGGGAGAACGAGTTAGGATTCGCTCTTATGGAATATCAGAACACTCGTCACACTATGACTAGTTATACACCTATGACGGACGTGGTAGGTTGTCTGTAATAATGCCAGTAGATGGATATCAAGATCTTGGCGATCATCTTACAAGTCTGAACAATTCTTTAGATGGAGCATGTACAGTGACGAATATTTCCAGAGCACTCCATTGCCAAGCGAACAACACCTGCTCTAACAGGTGGGAGATTCTGTAGTAGTCATAGCGAATGAGGCAATCAAGCTAACGACCCGTAATGATTCTGAATACGAAATATATCAGCGCAATCAACGTGTGACTCATCTCCACCATTAGAGATCTGGTAGTACATGAGATCATAGATCCTGAGATGGGTTGAAATCGCATTCGAGAATGGCTGATTAGAAAACCTGGTAAATGTATCATGGCTAGTCATTCAGCCCTAGAACAATCTGTTTATTAGAAATGTGCTCTAGAAAAATTAGTCAAGTCCCGAAAGGAATAACCAGCTCTTATCATTCTCGAAGAATAACCGGGTCCTTCAGAATCACCAGAGATTCCAGGTCCTTCTAACAAGGTGTCCATTGAACCAAAGATAAATGGGATGGATGGCACGCCTATGCTGGATGAAGGCATGCCTATAATTTGCAAACATGAGTCATTAGCAGATGATGAGGAGATAAGACAATCCACAATAGCAGATGATGATGCATCCATAATGAACGCAGATGACAGTCATGCTAGGCACATTTTTGTCCAGATACCAAGTTCGGGCTATAATCTGTGCAGGCACCGACACAGACCAGATTTCTTTTCAGTCATGCGCAGAAAGCAGCCTCATATTGGTTTTATTAGTCACGCGATGTCTGATGCACAGTTTCTCCATTATATAATAGCTGTCGAACTCCACTCCTAGTTGTTTTATGATCTAAGGTCTGTGCATTGTTAGAAATTATTGTACTTTCATTTTTTATTGGTGGAATAACATCGCCCGATACCTAGAAAATATGTTCTAGATAAATCATAATTATGAGTAGTACTGATTTTATAAACGACCCCAATTTATTGGCGGAAATAGCTTTGTGGATATATGATGCACTACGCGTACTTATAGATTACACAACTAGAATCTATTGATTGCATCGCAATGAAACATCAATAATAATATTAATAATAATAATAATAATAATAATAATAATAATAATAATAATAGCATTGTCGCATCAAGTAATAGAATATAGTTTGCCATTCTACCATCTTATTCAGCAAATAGTGAGCCTTGTCTTCAAAGTTTATTTGTATTGAAACTTTGACACTTTGACAATCTTGTGAGATGTGTTAATATTTTGAAACCAAATTGGGGTGTTTTTTAAATTTCGCTGCAGTTATGTTACAGTTATATCTAATGTGTCTACTCACAGATGCCAAGGGGGAAATGTTTGCAGCAGAAGAATTATCTCTCTGGAACCGTTATCCAGATATCAATGCGACCCATATCGACGAGATAGGGTGAAACTTTATCGTTATTATCGCATTGTCAATTTATGTTGTAATATTTGTTGTTTTATTTGTTTTACATCAGTGTGGCGTTTTGGTGAAACTGAGACATTGCGGTACCACTGCGAAGAAAAAGAAACATGGGCTAAAGCAGATCTGGATCCGTGCTTTGTCTAGTGGTGGTGAACTGAGACAAATTAGTGATGAACTGAGAATGGTGATGAATCACACTCCAATCGCATGGGGTGCGATATTAGGTCGTCATTGGATCTGACCATAACAGATATGCAGATCACAGGTGTATCTTTCGACACCCTGTTTAGTTCAGGTATCTGACATACCGTAATTATCCATAAGATACAGTCATTGTATTATGCTATTTTGCACCAAGTATTTAATTGTTCACTTAATGTGCTTACATGGTGGCATTGAATTATGTTTTATGTACAGTTTTCCGTCTAATAGTTCAACTATGCCAGTTACCTCATCATCATTATAACATGTTATTGAATTAGACATATATAGATTGTTCTTATTGTCCTACTACTTCATACGTATTATGTTATCGCATACATTCTCTAAATTGCATATGAGTGTACGCGGTATTCCGATGAAGAAAGAAGGATATGAAGCCGATGAAGATATGGTGTGATGTGGTTATTAGCATGATATGACCACGCCTTGAGCCATGCTAGACACTGTGATATGAAAATCTAAATATTTAAATGTGTAACGTTGTTTGTATCATTATCACATTGTTTGACACTTTACTGTTATCTCGCTTACAGTTGTTGAAGTTACCATGTCGTTATTCGACATTATGTGGACACATAGGATTATTTGATAAAGTAATATATTCAGTGTGTGTTTATTGTATTATGGTAGCATGTTACCGTTTATGTAATCTTATATTTCTAATAATAGATTCATTGATATTTGTTTATAGTTTTATTTTCTGTCGTTGCTCATGTTCATATCCATATGCGATGATATTGTTAATCCATTCCATTTATATTTATTGTTAGTATTCATAGCCAAGATGTGGTTCCCTAGTTGCAGTAGTATAATATATAGGGCTATCAGAACAGAGGGTGGTGGGAGCCGCGGATCGCGGATCGGTGGCTACGGGAGAAGAGGTGGGCGGTCAGAACAGAGGGGGCAGCTGGCTGCGATGTGTTTTACAAAGAAGGGCCCACCCCACCCCCACCCCTGTGGGCCCCCATCCATTGTTCAGACGATGCCAGGCAAGTACAAAACTAAGCAACTACAATACTTCCACTACAAACCCATAGGTGTACTCATACAATTTCCGAACCATAGATACACGCAATCACAATAGGTTCACAGATGAGGAGGTGTATTACAACATAGGACCCACCACGACCCCTCACAGCGAGCCACCCGTTCCAGCACCATACAGGAAGTTCAAAGTAGAGGCACTCGTGCACCCATACAGGAAGCCCAAAGCAGAGACACACCCGCACAAGAATCTCACAAATGAGGCAGTCGACCTCCTCTTCGACTGCCTCATTGATGATATTACTCCAAAATAAAATAAATCTAGCACCACATTTATTTTGGTTCGATAGCATCATTCAATATTGATACTGTGGATCATTAGCAGATGATCTAAATACTATCTTAGTTCTATCATTGCCATTGCTGTCAGCGGATAGTGTCTAACCCCTAGCTTGGCGCATGGTGGGTTTTTTGGAGCAAGTACCTCTTCTACTACTATTGCGAATGATAGGTCAGGAGAAGCTCTCCAGAACCCAAGTGAATTATTTGCATAGTCGCCCAGGTCATGTAATGATCTTGCCACCTTTTCCCACCGTGCCGCACAGCCTACACCATGCATGTATCTCCATAATTCTTCGTGGTAACCCATGATTGAGTTTCAGATTCAGTTAGCTTGATTACCTATACAGTTGCGTTTCTCTAATAGGGCATCTTCTGGTGGTGGGGCCCATTCTGAAACACTTACTACTGATGATGATGGTAGACATAATATTGATGATGATGATGATGATGATGATGATGATGATGATGATGATGATGATGATAGACATAATGCTGCTGCTGCTGCTGCTGCTGCTGCTGCTGATGATGATGATGATGATGATAGCCATGATGATGATGATGATGATGTTGATGATGATCATAGACATAATGCTGATGATGGTGATGATCGCCATAATGTGGGATCACAAATACATGCCCAGCCTCATCTCTCTATATCAAACAAACTGAATCAAACAAACACGTAGTCACGACCAGTGTCACATCAGCATGAGGGGATTACCCACAGCTGCTTTGGCAATGCTCACTTGGCAGAATGCTAAAGTGACTACCATCTGCACCATGGCAGACTCTAACGTGTTCACAGGTGACACAGAGGATCTGGTATTGTAGCGGGAACCGCAGCCACAGACAAACCCACCCAAACCTTTCTACACCATAAAAGTGGCAGACAGATTCAATTTCCTCACGTGGGTGAAATCGGTTATAGATGTTTTTCCGCAGGTGGTCGCGGAAGGGATTGTACTGAGGCTCGTCTCGAAAGTGGGCCCACTTGGCATCTAATATCATGGTAGTCTGTGAGGCAACGACCACAGGTATGAGCAGTAGAATGACCAGCATCCTATATATGGAGGGTTAAACTGAACAAGGTGAACCCCTCGAGAAATATAGGTGTCATATCGAGCCCTGTGCCATCCTCGATGCCGATCTTCATCCCATCGGGGGCAGGTCTTAGCTGCTTCACTTTACCACCAGCTAGAAGCTGCAGCTTTAGCACAATATGGGTTGTTTGTGGACTTGTGAGCCCGGCATGCTCGAGCAGCCCTTCGCCTTCGAGGAGTGTGGCACACTCTCTATCCGCAGGATGCCATCCTGAATATTGAGGGCTTCGTGTGGTCCATCAAAGGGACGACGCAGCAGGATCTTTCCTCCATGGACCCCAATCCTATGACCCACTGCAACTAGGGTTGTGCCATGTCCTACATAGGTCAGGAAAGATGTCCTATGGTTATAAATCTGCTGGACCATGCCATCCTTCTTCACAACGGTGGCAAGTGGGGTGACCTCCAGGTCAATAACTGCTGGAGGTCTATATGCCGACACCCACGTTCGCCAGTTATCACCAGGTCCAGCGCGATACCGCACTGCATTCTTTTTTAAGACTACCTGTAACTGTCTCGCCATGGTCAACACCACACCATATTTGACATCGGTGGGGCATGCTTCACAGTCGGCTTTAAGACATGAAAGCTGAGATCAGCGTGTCAAATGTTAACATAATCAACCTTGTCTAGTGACCGCTCTATCAGGTGGTGGAGGATAAACTTTTTCTTCGAGAAGTGATAGCGGAAATCTATTTTGTCCCCATCCCTCTCCCGACCCAGACGTTCCCTCGAGACATCCTTTAGGTCAGTGAGCAGGTCCACACCATTTCCACCGACGGGATGGAGGGAGAATGTCTTGGTGTCTGCTCCATATTGGAGGACAAATGCCATCGCTTTCCTTAAACTTGAGTGAGCAAATATAGGCTCCATTATATATATATATATATATATATATATATATATATATATATATATATATATATATATATATATATATATATATATATATATTTGCTCACTCAACCGGTCTGGCCGATCTCGTGGACGTGTACGACGTTAATGCTGCCGGGGTGGGGGGTTAAATGGAGTGCATAGCCATGCCAATTGTCCGATTGCTACTCCAAAATGGGGGAGAATGTCATCAGACCATCTCTAGTTAGTAGACGTGCGATTCAGTATCCCATAGAATGGGTTCTCTTCAAGGTAGCTCAGCATTCCACCATGTACGTACACGCCGATATGTTACATCCACCACTTGGAAGTACCTACCAAAGCTCACTGACTGAAGTAGGGTTAGATGTAATAGAATATCTGCCATGAGCCACCAGGAAACTGCGGAAAGCAATCAGCCCCAGCATGTTCACCCACATAAATCACCTGTTTGACAGCTCCACCATTAGTCGATATGCCAGCATGGATGGTCTGTCGGATTCCCAATTAGAGTTTACGCTGCTGCTACTTATTGACCTATCCCCATCATGACATCGAATCAGACCTATCACGCATTCGCCGAGATGCTGAAAAAGGGAGATAGAGGAGCAGCCACACACCTTCTCCGGGATGGTAGATATAGCGGTACAGGTGTAGCTCATGGGGTAGTGTCGGGCCATTCTGGTGTCTGAGGTCGACTCGCCGTGTTGCAAGTGCACGACGAATGATGATGCTGGTTAGCTTCCGGTCTCTGGCTGACGGATCCTGTACAATGCCGCCCTACGGGTAACAAAGACCGGCTCCTAAGGCCGGTGGATCGCAATCGTTCCTGTGGGGCCGTCGCGAACATTAAACACAACAGTCTCATCCCAAGAGTTGGTGTCACCAGTATGCCTGTCCATAGCAATTTCGTGATCTATGGACTTACAAAATTTGATTTGGTGACCTAATTAAAATAAGTCTATACAATAGTTTTACCTAAACAGACCGTCAAGTATGCTAGATAAAAATAATGAGCATACGAAAATACAAGACATAGAGACAGCCTGATGAACTTTTAAACGTGGGGCTCCCGGAGGTACCACACAGACTCGTATGTCCGCAGATGTATCCCCACAAGGGAGGCTCCTGTACACGAGACTTAACTAATTAACTTAATATAAGCTATTATAAGAAAATTATCTTTGTAGTGACGGAAAATCATGTGCCTCACGCAGGCACTACTCCTAGTGCTAGTTTGGGTGAGGAGTATTATCCTCACGTGGGCCGTCGTCACTGAATCCTTGTGTGAGGCAAGTGCCTCGTGTGGGCCTCTGTCACGGGAAAATGTCGCCACTGATTAACGCGGGAGAAGAGTAGTAGTCAAAAGGTGCTCACTCCAATATTTAACCAAAATGCTTTAAACAAAAGACCATACCTAGTGAGACTATGACTGTAAGGTTGTGTGCTGTTTTACGTGAAGACGGGACGACGATTCCCGAAGGATTCCCACGTCACCGTCTTATGTAATTCTCAGTATGCTGAATTAGTAGTCGCCGCTTTTATTTATGCGGGCCTTCTTCTATGCATAACCTAATATTTAGTTTTTAGGGACAAGAATTATTTTAGGCCGCAAATGGCTGGTGTCTACTTAGCTTCTAGATATGGCTGTCATTGAGAACAGATGCCCTAAGACACCAATACCGAAGACAGCGTGCATACAGGTTACCTAGTAAGATCTCCGAACTGGATAAGAATCTGGACATCTCGCTCCGTAACCACATAAAACGTCACAGGACATTGGTTACTTTTCACAAAAGCATTTTTAGGCAACTGATCTATCGTTATGGTGGGGGTAAGAGAGACGAATACCCACCATAAGTGCCCTTCCCGTGAGGGCGTGGCGGATCTGAATATCACCCATCACCAGGTCCTATGGAACTAACTTTTTAACCTGTCGCTAGGTTTAAGCACAAGTTGCCAAGCTATGCACTGCGGTGCGGGAGGATTGTTCAGCAGATTAAAGAAAATAATAATTAAGACATGTTTTCGCAGTGCTTTCCTACATTGGCAAAGGTGCTAACTACTGACTATCCGAAGATACATGGGAAATGTCTGTGACATAACACCCTGGCCATCACCGCTCGGAAACCCCAATAGTTTCCCAGGGTCGGATCAGTCCATGGTGTGGATAGGGACATCCAAACAATTAAGAAGCCATAAGGCTTAGTGGAACATGAAGAGAGACATTAACTTAGAAATATGAGGCCCTTTAGGTATTTTGGCCAATCTTACACAACCTTGCCAGAGTGCGGGGCTAAATTATCGCAACTACCGGAAAGGAGGTATACACTATGTATTTCCTAACGAAGAAATTGCCTCTAATCATTTGAACCTATCCTATCGAGCTGAATAGAAAAGGGTTTTTTTAGTCGGCAGCATGTTGGGCTAAACAGAGTTATAGCACGGACAGCAACCTCAGTGAAAAATTGTTGGTGGCGGGAGGAAGTGCTGCATATATAAATGTTGCTGTATAGTGTTTCCTACGTGCACTGTAGTCCTATATTTTCTACAAATAAACAAAACATATGAACTGATGGCCACTGGACATATATAAACTAACCAGAACAATCAATACAGTGTGAAATGATCAGAATAATATATCTATAGTACAGGTTAAGGAACCTACTACGGTACGCTTAGCGAAAACACCTTACAGAAAATAAGAATAACTATAAACAGATACAGAAATTATAACTAGCGGTCCTTAGACCGTTAGGTGCCTTTTAGTCATCGGGACCATTTATACAGATACGATATAATTATCAAAAATATAATTAACGGAATAATTAAAATGTCAAGTATAGTTACTGGAATAATCGGTAGACATTCTTAAACCTGGGCTATCGTGTTACTGGAATTGATACGTCACTCTTAGGTTGACGTGAGTTGATGCATTCCCTGGAAGCTGTACAGTTCCCGCTAGCTGGTTTCCGCAAACACAATTCCTGCAAGCAGCTCATGACGGAAGCTTATCGAACTCAGGACTGTAATCACAATATAGAATGTCTAACGAGTAGTCAGTAAGAGATACAATAACATTACTGCTGTGACGAAAGTTCCCGTACACCGATGGTACGGATGGAAGTTGACAACAACCCGATCATAAGCGGGGGTTGTTAAATGTGGATGAAGATATATAACTAAGCTTGACGGTGCGGGGTTCGTCAACCAGCTCTGAAGCCGTACCGAGCAAAGTTTACTCTGCTGCGGTCAAAAGGTTTAAATAAACCTGCACGACATCAGTGCGGGGACGGTTAAATAACCACACATTTTCAGGCCTAGAAAGGCCTCACCGTAAGTTCGTGTTCCGAATTATTTCTTGATATATTCGTGAACAATATCTAAAAAGTTCCAAAAATGCTCCCGCAGGCAACGGGAGTTACAAAATCGCTTTTAGTGTGGTGGGTTGGATTACTGCTTGCTGGCTATGGGAGAGAAACTGACAGAAAGTGAAGTGATCTGCGTAATGCCTGTCGTGCTGATCATAGCTGACACAGGTCCAACCTATTCCTCCTCTGGCCGAGGATGCTCTCGAGCTCTGGATCTCGTCTCCTTTTATACTACTCGTGACGTCACAGGCGCAGGCTCCAACCAATCATCGGTCGAGCAACAGCCAATCAGCGCGTAGCTAATAATAACGCAGACGAATGTTCTAGAACATTCTCGATGTTCTGCGTACACGTGGTTATGACGTCACGGCAATATTTTGAAGATAATCAAAAGGGGTTTTCCGTGGATAACTCAGCCATTTTAACCGATTTTGAAATGGTTTACAGATTTGGAAAGTCCATCGAATTCTGGTCTTGATTAATGCCAGATTCGGCGGACACAGGTGATTAAAAAGGATTACATTGTACCGTCTCGGTACACTAAAAGCGTCATCCTATCTTGGTGGTAAACTACGCGCTCTGTCAAAAATAGCATTTAAGCATGCACATGTGCACTATGCGCTTTAACGAAAATAGTTGTTTTTATAACGCGATCTTTCTCATAGGCTCATATACACTTATGGCTCTACCCAGGGGGGGCATATTCAGGGAACGAATTCAGGACAGGCGGCGCGTACCCAGCTTGGCTGGTATGGCCAGTACCTGTCTGGTCGAACCGAACTACACCACCCCCTCCTAGTTTGACATCCATGGCAAACGATCGCGCATTGCGGATTACGTTAGGTGGGAATTATAGACTTCCCGGGTAGGCGCGTGGCCGGAGAGGAGTAGTGATGCAATAGACTCGTATTTAAGAGACAGAGCACATAGAGGTGCCAAAGAGGAGAGGGGAGGCATACTTTTAGTTTTTAAATTGTGTGCGTACTTTCAACTTTATTTAGTTAATGATTCCTAAACAATAGCTCGCATGTGTATTCTCTTTGGGTGCGGATAATTATTATCTCCGCAGAGAACACCCAAGCTCCACGTACCACAATTTAAGTTTAAGATAGATAAAAATATATAAAATATATGTATATCAAATACATAATTTTCACGTAACATGCCCTTATAGGGTATCTAAAATATTACGTGCGAATTACTTGCACACCCCCAAGTAAATAAATGGGTACACAACATGTATCTTGATTTAAAATATATTTGCGGCCCGTTATAGCGGGTCTGCGATGGGCAGCTCTCGCTGACCCCATAGCGGTCCTGACATCTAAGACAGGAAGAAAAATAATAAGAAAAATAGAACATAATAATAATAACTCAAAAGTTAGTCTATTAGGCAGTCCCAGCATAGCTGAGACTGAATGACGGGATTATGACATTATTGCACTGCAGGGTGTTGTACTCTTTACGTCGCACACGACGTTCGTTCCTACAACACCGGAGTCTGCAGTGCCCATTTTGTGTGGCACACAGCTGGGCAACTAAGTTGCGCAGCTGTGTCGGATAACCGTAGTCATCCTGGGGACGGGATTCAATTGATCTAACATATATAATAAAAAGAAAAGTATTTAAAAAAAAAAAAAAATTAGTAAGTTTCCATGCATCGCATCACTGATGTTCTGCTGTATCATAAATGATCACACCTTTGCTGCAAAATTTCCCCACTGAGTCTGGGTCCCGCAACTGACGGTGGTTGGTCGTGGTGGATGAACTATTAATGCTGAGATGCGTTCATTATCACTGGCACTTTCGGAAATGTCTGAAGTGATGATGGCGGGAATATGAGCGTCTATAATGTCTCTCACAGCTACTGCAGGTGCTAGAATGTTTGTCCGTAAGGCAGCGGTGGTGCTAGTGGGTGTCGAAGTGGTCGATGCTGCGGTCTTCGTGATGGTCGTGGTGGCTGTGGTGGTTGTCGTGGCGATGGCGGTGAGTTGAATCGTAGACTGAGGCAATGATACGGGAGCGGATACGGTAGGTGATGACATCTTCTGAGACTTGGCGTACTTCAAGAGACGATTTGCGGTAACGTTGGGCATGGGCTGAATGTCCTGCGTGTGAGCGATACATATTTTCCCCGCGTATGGCCATTCCGGCGTAGTTCCCTTCCTGGGGCCAGTTTCACAAAGGTGCGTAAGTACGATATTGGACGTAAATATGGCGTAAGTACGGTAGGGGGCGTAAATCGGGTTTCATGAAAAGCGCGTATCTTACGCTGAGCCTAAATATGGTCGTAACTTACGCGTGCTGAGACCCACGCGTAAGATAGACGAAAACGTCTAACTCAGAACATCACGTTCAGAATCGCCTTTTCCAGCGTACACGGCGGGTAATCGCTAGAGGCTAATTAGGTCAACAATTAGGTTGGGAACACATGTTTAAATTAGGACTGTTTATTCATAGCTATTTCTTTTGTGCACATCGGAACTTCTCACATTTTCCAGAATGCATTGCTATCGACACAAACAGATCATCACTGAAAGGTTTGCCTTTACTATATACCGTAATTTAAGCTGCCAAAATGAGTCACCAGTTTTCGAATATCCCTAACGCTGTTCTGATAGAGCTCACCTTCTGCCGCGCCTCGCTTCTAACATGTCAAAGCTACATCTTCGATCTAAAAGTACAGGCAATATTTTGTTGTTTGAAATAATCGAGCCATCATCCTCTAAAATGACGCTTCAAATCCAGGATTTAATTTAATCGATAAAGCCTGTCTATTATGACCACACTATAGGAGCATAGAGTAACTGTCAGAATATGAATAGTGAATCGACCCAAGGCCCAAGTGTATGCCCTAGGTGACAGATAATAGTTGGAAGATTATTTTGAAAATAGATTGAGTGTGTTGTTGCTTCCTTAAGTTCTTTACTGCCAAATTGTTTTCAAAATAATCAGCCAGTTATTTATAGCCATTTTAGCCGTTATCCTTTGCCATAAATAACACAAGTTAATTCTCTTTTTCCGGTAAATGAATTTTCGAACACCGGTACAGCACTGCAGTAATTATAGACAACAATTATTGTAAATTTACCACTGGAATGACTGGCTTCGTTATCGAGCCAATTCTTCAAGTTCAAGTGGTAAAATCTAAAAAAATAGTTGCCGCATCCTGCAAGCTTTCACAATGGTTTAATGAAAAGAGCTGTTAACCCTTTAATCCTTGAATTGAAAAATAAATTCCGTTTTCATTGAAAATGTCCCTTTGCCGACCAAGAGATTATTTTTGAAATTTTAATACTGGGATGACTGGTTCGGTTATTGAGCCAGCCATCCCAGTGGTAAATTTCAAAAATAAACCTCTTAGTCTGAAAACGCACATTTCTCATGACCACTGCAGAAGCTGTTTTTTTGCTGGCTAACACAAGAAAACAAGAATCATTTCCAGTGGCTTCTATTTCCTTTGTTAAAACTAGCCCTATGAACCTGTGGTCGAATAAAGTGGTGGCACAATATACACTCTCTGAATCTGAATTGTTTAAATCAAGTAGCCATATTGGATTTTGAATACAGGGCAGTTGTCATAGCCACAATAGATATTGTCAAAAGGAACAAATGATGAAAGTTGTTAAGTTCCATCATGCAAATGTCAAACTTATTGACAGACAAACTTCCAGACCTGTGTACACACTAAAGTTTTGCCAGTATAACCTTGAAATTAAAATATTCCTCAAGGGAAAGGTTTAACCCTTTAATGGCATGGTTCATACACAAGTACACAGAAAGTCTGGGAAAAGTGTGGAATTATAAGAAACCAATATATTCAGGCCTTGAAAGTTATGGAAAATTTAATATTTTCTCCTACAGCTTTGGAAAATGTATGAGAAATTAAAATATTGTCAGATGTAATTCTCATTTGCAAAATAATATAGATAATAATCAAAATATTTATGATCTTAGCTACAAATTTCATAATTTTTCTGAAACATTTGGCAGCTTTCATATGGACACAGATTTGAGACATAAAATGGGACTAGAAATTGATTAATTAGGTCTGGAAAATGTATAGAAAAAGTATGGAATTTCATTCTGCAGAAGATGTATGTACCCTGTAATGAGAAAATGTAGTCAAGAAAAAAAATTGTCCCATAGAAAATATCCATTTGCAGACCCATGAGAAAACTATTTTTGACAACTTATCACTGAAATGACAGACTGGCTTGATGATTTAGCCAGTCATTCCCGTGATAAGATTTCAAGAATAGCATTCTCTTGGTCTGCAAATGGATTATACATTGCCCCATAGAAAATGTCCATTTGCAGACCATGAGAAGACTAATTTTGACAATTTAACACTGGAATAACTGGCTTGGTGATTGAACCAATCATTGCAGTGATAAGATTTCAAAAATAGCATTCGCTTGGTTTGCGGATGGATATACATTGCCCTATAGAAAATATTCATTTGCAAACAGTGAGAAGACTATTTTTGACAACTTACCACTGGAATGACTGGCTTGGTGATTGAGCTAATCATTCTAGTGATAAGATTCCAAGAATAGCATTCTCTTTGACTGCAATACCAGGGAGGGCCCAACTGGTGAATAATATATTATATGATTTAAAAGTACTTTCCTTTGTTTTGCAGCCTGTGCCAGGGTGATGAGTGTGCGCCAAATCAGTGTCTAGTGTAACAGATAAGAAGGGCTTGCAATGAGATGCAGTCTATGATTTCTTCTTCATCACTCTTAAATGATTGGATGCAGTAAATGGAATAACATCTGTAATACCGGTACCAAATTCCCAAAAGACATTCTCAGTCAATCTCTGAATGACAAGCACACACCTGTGATGGATGTGACCATGGTGTTTCTAAAGACTGTTTTCAAAGTCTCATATATACTTGTTATTAACAACACACTCTGATAATTACAGTTCATCACATCAATAATCATATTTAAGGCAAATACTGTATTTATTGAATGAGTTAAAAAGACAAAATTCAGTTTTAGTGATTGAAGTTTTTATTTAACTATTATGTCAAGTTATGACAATGATTTCAAAATGGTTAATTGTTGCAGAACCAGTAGTTAATAAGACTGGCATATATTGTTTAAAGAGTTGCATGGCCTAGATATAAAACAAATAATCTTGGGTTAGTATCTAAATACACATATTGTGTACAGTCACTGATGTACCTGGCCTTACTCAGTCATTTTTGTCAGTAGACACAATGAGTACTGAAAATTGGATATAAGAATCTAAAAGTACACCAGTCTTCAATCTACCAGTTTATACAGAATATGAATTCTGTACTTGATGAATGAAAAATTGTGATTTTCTAACTCAGTCATGAGTATCATTCATTAAATACAGAATTCACATGCAGTATGAACTGGTAATTGTTGTAATTTTCAAAAGATAAAACCTCTGTCCCTTACATAATTCTACTATCCTATGCACATTTCTAGCACAGAATTTGTAATTCTGATCATAAGTTTCATACTTCTGGTCAAAAGTGTTACATTTTGACCTGCGATTTCCATATTTGCTGCTAAAATATATACATCTCTGTCCAAATGTTTTGGTTTTAATCTTAAATTACCTCATTTCAAGAATAAAATGTTAGCATTTCTGTCCAAGATGTGTTGTTTTCAGCCAAAATGTGTTTTGAAATTTATTTTCAAGTGTTCTGATTCAAATACTGAGGTTCCAGGTGAGCGATATAATCTCCAGGGTGCTTATTTGTTGGTAATTTATGAAAATATCATAGCCATTTTTTGCATGGTAATGATACTTTATACATTTTTTTATTTTGGTCCATCTTAAATTACAACTACATGACAAATGCTATAAAGCGACACAAATGTATCCAACTTAACGGTTTATCACTCAAGCCGGCCCAGACAGTGGTACTGAGAAATGTCCATTGGTAGACCAAGAAGACTATTTTTAAAATTCTGGAATTGGAATGACTTGTATTGCTATGAAATTGACTAAATGGTTTAGTCATGCAAAATCATGATGCCCTTGAAATACCATATCCAGGCTAGATTGAAAGATTCAACCAATGGCATGCAGAATACTGCTACTGCATTTGAGCAACATGCCAGAGTGAAATATGTCATCAGATACAGTATGTAGATGCTGGTAAATTAGCATCATGAATTTATAGCATGAGTGTCTTTCCCATGACTCTGGAACATAAGTATCATCTGAAACATAAACAAAACATGTTTTAAATAATTATTAGCTCACCTGGCCGGAATCGCCAAGTTAGCTTATGCCGTGGCGACCGTCCACTGTCCGTCCGTCCGTCAACTTTTTCTTTAAATGACTTCTCAAGAGCCACTTGGTCGGTTTCAATTATATCTGCAGCATGCCTGTGCTGTAATAATTCCAATGGTAACCCATAATACGTTGCCTTATATCCTTTAAGGAGACATATGGTAACCTAAACCTTAGAAAGCTCATTGATATCAATACTAAAATCAACAGATTAAGGTAATCTGGTTCAGGTACCCTAAAATAAATTTAGGCAAGCTCATGGAGAGCGTTTTCAACAGGTTACCATAACAGCACAGGCCTGGGCAGGAAGCATCCTTAGGGTCTAGAGATTCAAGTTTGTTCAAACAGTCGATCGGCCAATTTGGCCGGTGGCCATCTTGGATTTTGGCCGATTTGTAGAAGTCTTTAAAAATCGCCGAAACTGCTTGGGAATCGATTCAAAACTCATGAAACATCATCTATGGCAATAGCTAAGCCAGGTTTGTTCAAGAGAACTTGATTGACCAAATGGTTTGGCGGCCATCTTGGATCATCTAGTTTTCGCGAAAACAACTTCTCCAGAACCGCTGAATGGATCGGGCCGAAAATTGTATATGTATATATATAAAAAAAACATGTCCGCCATGAATCAATCAAAATATAACGTCTTTGCCGGACATCTTGTATTTTCTGCAAATTTCTTAGAAATTCATACTTATTAACCTCTCTTTTAATAAAACTTGGCTAAGCTTTCTTAACAATTTGATTGTTAAATTTTTCCAATGGTCATCTCGTTTTGTTCGGTTGGGTCAGTGGGCAAATATTTCAGAGAAACGATACAGGCCCCTTGGGCCTCTTGTTAATATTCTAAACAACCCACATGCTTTGGCATATAAAGACATGAACAAGCAATGTGTCTCATTTTGTGAGGTATTTGCTATGGTTAAAGGCAAATGGTACATTTTATCTTGTTTTGGTTTTATATAATAACAAGATAGAGATTGCAGGCGCTCACCCTGCCATTTTTATCACTGTACATCTTTCCTATCCGCCAGATTTTGTCATATTACGCACAAAATTGTGAAACCCTAGTGTATGGTCACATCCTTCTTATGTAAAAATTTTGAGCTAAATAGTTTCCAAAAATTGGATCATGGCTAATGTTGGATATCCGCTTTCACAATAAAATTCTTTGTTGTGTTAAGATTTGAGTCAATTCTGATTAGTTTTTATGGGGAGCACCACACGTAAACAGACCGACAAACACACCGACCCAGCCACCCACACACACACACACACACACACACACACACACACACACACACGCGCGCGCGCGCACATACCCCCCCCCCCCCACACACACACGCACGCGCGCACAACACCTACACAGACGCATGCACAAACACACAAATAAAATGATGATGACAATTCTGAAATGCTGCTCAAACCCAATAATCCTTCTTTATTGGAATTAAAATTAACGCATACAGTGTTAACAATAATTTACTGGTTTATTTTAGCTCAAATTTTAACACAAGAATGTGTGTGATCCTGTACTAAGATTCCACAACCAGGGATGCAATCTAAAAACTGGAAGTGGTTACAATGCCATAACAGTAACTAACAACAGGAGAGCGAGGGGCATGCAATAAGATGGTATTGTTCACTTCAGGAAATCATGTGGAGTTTTTGGGATGTGATGGAGTTGGGGTTGCCACCCAGTGGTATGCGCAAACACACACACCCCCCTCACACCCCACCCCTCATTGGTGAAATTGTTATCGATCTGTCCTGCTTCCTTGAGGTGATGTTATTTCAATCAACGAAACACTGTTAGAGCTATACAAGCAAACTTGTCTATAACGGTCACTGTATGGACAATATAGTCACTAAGATAGGTGGTCGCTAATTGCAGCTCGCCGGCTGTGGGGTTTTAGGTGCATGCATGGCATGTGATCGTGATTTCCTAACAGTAAGACTCAACTTTTATGGATAGTCATCAATTGGTCCCAAAAGCGAGTGTGCGTCGTAGACGTGTATGTCAGCTATAGACAGGTTTGTCGGCATTTCAGTGAAATAGCCCTCTGCCGTTTTAGCGCGTGTTGACTCATAGGCGCCTTCTGCCTGACCTACTTCTGCGTCACTCTCTGTAATAAGAGAGGTACGACGTCGCGCTAAAAATGCATATGCCTTGACCTCATTTGGTGTTTTCTTTCTTAGTTGGCAAACGCATTAGAAAAATCAATGTTAACAAAATCACTTATTCAAACATGATTATGTCGACACCGTTTATCAAAATAAAACACGAAATTAGGTAACGCTTACCAAGTTTAATGTAGCGGCGAATGTTGAATTGTCGTCTCGCTGCCGTTAGAATACGCAATTGTACTTTCTATATGGTTCGCGCTAGAAGTTATTTGTACTTATTGACCCCGTAATATAAATTAACAACTGACAGCTGTCACATTGCAGTCAACTGGATCATGTCATAAGCGGCGACGATTCTCGCCTTAACGTACTAGAGAGCTCCGCGTCAGTTTTATTATTTAGGCGTTTATTTACGACCCCTTTCGTGAAACTGACGTATGCGCGGGACTTAAGTATAGCGTCTAAGTTAGACGGGGGCGTAACTTACGCACCTTTATGAAACTGGCCCAGATGGCTTGATCAGAAAGACTGGAATGCGGATGCTGGACAACACGGGGTGGAGTAATGCTAATGGACGCAGGCTGCGACGGTCCCGGTCCCTCGGCTATGGTCAGGTCAGGAGGAGATGGTGACTGCGGGTAACTTGGAATCGCCATCTCCGTTGGTGTCGCGATAACTACCGATATTGGCTGACTGGCTGAGATCGCTTCGGACACTACGGGTGCGGATGTAGTGGCTGCAGTTGGGTGGCTGATTACTGATGCGGGTGCTGCCGGACTGGATTCTGCGGAGGATTTATGCTTCTTGTTCCGCTTCAGGACCAGTGTAGATGTGGTGACTGGAAGTGGCATAGTGCTCCCCGACGTGGCTGCGGGTAGGAGATCATGTCTTGCTGCCGGTATGTTGCCCAAGGTAGCCGCAGGAGGATGATGACTAACGGGATGTCTACGGGTAGTATTCTTCGTGCGGGCCATCTTCTCGGTCAGGAGCATTTTAACTGGAAACCGAGATTCAAAACGCGTGGCTAAAACGGCACGATCCTCGTTTTCTTCCCCTGGAACTAATGTCACTTCTAACACACGGTGATGATGACGGAGCACATGTGTCACTCCGTAGCGGGTAGCGGTATAGAGATACTGACACATCACACAGAAGGCTGTCTGGAGGAGATGATCCTTGTTAACATGAAGTGTGCGGTCGGACTTTCTCGTAAAAGTTGTGGTACAGGGTTCTCCATTAGCCAATGAGCTGCACGGGAATCTTTTTGAAACTGGTACCGATTCTTCTTCAGACGAATCCGACAACGCTATGTCTTCGAGGAGTGACATCTCGTTCCCGCATGGTAGTTGGCTGTGGGAACCTTATTTAAAACCTAAAGCCCTATCTCTTCATTTTTAACTTTCCAGGCTAAGTATTGTAATAATGAACTAATTTGCCCTGTACGTGGGGCTTAGAATACACCTTCCGTATCCTCTGCGTGTCGTACGAGGCGACTAAAGGAGGTAAGGGTGAGGTAACCCTGACAGAAACCTCGAGTGCTGAAGACGGAGGTTCCAGGCCGCACGGCGCACTCTAATAAACCGTGGATCAACGCACTTAACGCTTATGATCATGTCGATAGTCACTTACAGGACTGGCGTTTGATCAGCGAACGAAAAGAAGAAGAAGATGAACTAATAATAAGAACAGCAGAATTTAGTTTTCGACATGAAAGAAGCCTAATGCTATTTGTTCATCCCTGGTGTCGAGTTTTGATGGGAAGACGAAGTTTCAGAGTGCGCTTCCTCCTTTTATACTATTTGGTGACGTCATAGACGGCGGATGACTGCACCTGGAAGTTTTGACAGGTGATTCGGTCAGCCCTATATGGAAAGTTTCTCCTTTTTCCATTCTGATCGTCACTGGATTAAGTCTTCCCATGTAAAAGGGAGTACTTTTACTTATAAGAGGAAAGGCTCACTAAGCGCATTTAAAGTTTTCGGATCAACATAGCAACAGGGTACTACTTATTCCCGTGGATCCTCACCTTTTAATTACTGTGAGGCGGTTTTACAGATTGGATGCTTATAAACTTGCCTATTTTAATTTTAGGTAGGAGCACCCGATGAGGTGCGTGGGAACCTGGTGACGTCAGCGGTAATTACCCTGACTCACCCTCGCCACTCCTCCATCACGCCGTGGTAGTTGCGTATTTGAGCGGTTCTTTGGTTTAAAGCGTTTGATCCAATTTACTGGAAATAGTAGTAAAAGTTACGTGGCCCTTGGAAACACGTGGTTGATTGGAAACATACATGTATGTACTATTCACGGCGATGGCCGAGATATTGTTGCTGAGGTGTAGTCTTTTGTAGATGCGAGATATGGAAATATATATATGTTATACCAAGGATTCGTTTTATAATAATGGCCCTATTTGTGCGGGTTCTTACACGTGCGTCTTATAGTTGTCTGTAAAGGTAGTTCTCAGCCCGTGTTGATTATGGACTGGAACGCATAGAAGAAAATTTGTGAAATTCTCTTTAATTATACTGTTAGATATTGATGCCGATTTAGTGCCCCGTGCGCTAATGATTTGTAGCATGGTAGAGCAGTTGTGTTCTTAATCAAAAATATAACAGTAAAGTTGAAAGTAATTTGATGTGTGGTTTAAACAGATCAATTCAGGCAGTAGATCAAAGTTAATGATCCCGACAAGATAGCAGCGTTTTCCGAGCGGGAGGGCTGCCAAGCATTCTCCTCGATTGGTAGAACTAGCTCCATCCCGGCCTAGACCAGACATATTAATCCCATTTAATAACGGGTGCGGTGCACACAGTGTTACAATTTACAATGCCGTCATTTGGAGATTGTGAATACAGTCAACCGGAGTGTCTATGTTTCTGACATGTTGGTGATTTGACTTGAATACACGTGGCTGGTTATCTGTAGATGATACTTGCGCTCTGGTGAAGGTGACGTTTTTATGGCCGCCAGGTGCTGGAATGGGGGAAGCGGCATGATGTCAACTTTATCGAACCTTGCGGGTATTTCGCTCTGTAATGGCCGAGCCCGTGGGCGGGACAGCGTTACTTTAGAGCGCAGATGACCTGTCGGATGCTGTCATAACTTTGATCAATCCATTATCGAATTCAACATTTCGGTAGTAAAATCCTACTCGTGAGTGACGACAATGCGGGCATCTTGCTCTCTTAATAATATCAACTGTTATTACATTTATATGATGTATATAGATTTTGGCTGTTTCTGTACAACGTCGGGGGAAACGGTAGGGGAGGAACGTTGGACAAACGTTCCTTCCGTGACGCATACTGTAGATGGCGGCAGTGCAATCCTTATATCCATTTGATCAGTTCTCCCGTAACTAGATAAGAAGGTGTGTGCGGGAGAGTTGTTGGCTGTCGTTTGTTGACAATAATGTTGTTGTCGGGATGTCTGGGCTGCTGTATGATGCCAATGTTAAAGTGAAGGGGGCGCATTCAAGTTTTTCCACGCTGGTGAATGCCAAGTCTGTTGTTATTGTGGGAGGTGGGGGTTTGCGGGAGATATTATTTCTCCCGCATCGTGTGTGGGTGGAACTGTTGTGGGAATTTGTATGTCTCTATCTGAGATTAATTAATATCGGTAGGTGCTGCTAAATGATGTTGTTGCCGGTGATGAATGTCTCTGCTATGCTGAGTATAACCGAGTATGTGTGTGATGTACGCGCAATGATGAATTGACGTATCCAGCCTTGAGCGTAGGTGTGTTCTGTATGTGATGATGTTCTGTCAATGACGGTTGGTGTCCTGTCATAATTTTCAGACACCGGGAAAATTCGAGCTGAGAGTCTGCTGAACAGGCTGCTTCTCTGCCCACCGCGGGAGGTAATGTTGGTCGGTGCGGTGCGGGATGCCACCTCCTCTGTAGCAGCAGTCTCTCTCAGATCTGAAGACTGACGGTCAACAGATGACGAGTGGAGTGTGAGATGGACCGGGCCGGTGATGTCCGAACTTGGTGTATAGATGAGGGACGCGAATTGGAGTGATGGCGGTGGGGGACTACGGAAAAGGGTGTCCCATGGAGGGGCTGTGGTTTCGCGATTTTGGGAAGTGGTCGGGTACCCCTCGTTGTACGGTTTTGCGGTTCTAGACACGCCAATGCTTCATGTAGCCTCTTCACTCCCATGCTATTCATCATATATTCCACCCCACGGGAAGCATGGCTTGTGTCAGCCTCAGCTTCCGCTTGTGGCAACTCTATGATGGGGGGGGGTGTGTGGGGGATAGCATGAAGTGGGTGGGAATGTGAAGAGATCGGGGGAACAGCTTTTCCATCCGGTCCCTTGGACAAAACAAACAAAAGTTCTTCAGATACGACTTCCCAGATCGAGTAGACCCATGCTGATGAGGGAGAGGGCGAGTACGTATCTCATCATCGTCGTCAGCGTTAGCCGTTTGTTCACCCGTATGCTGGCTTGGTAGAAGTGGGGTTGAACTGGCAACACAGTGCTCTGCGCTAACCATGGGAACACCAATTTCCCTAGAAATATCTGTCCGGGTACCGGTGTCACAAGAAACGCCCAGTCCGAGCTCTGGTGCTGGGTCGTCACTGACACATGGTTTAAGTCGATCGAAGTGGATGACTGAGGTCAGGCCATCCAGAGCACGGATACGGTAGGTCACATCTGACGTCTTACATACTACCACATAGGTGCCTTTACACTGGTAACTCAGTTTACTTGGCACGTTTGCGGACCGTCGTGAATCATGTACCCAAACCATCCTTCCTGCTTCATAAGGATCTCCATGCACCCTCCGGTCGTGCCACGTCTTTTGCCGCTGGTGTGCAGTGGATAGTGTTTCTCTCACTAACTCGTCGGCTTGTTCTATCCTCTGCCGCAAGAGTTCAACATAGAGAGATGGTGAATTTTTGTCTCCTGGTATCCTAGGCATGGCCAGATCCAGGGGTAAGGCTAATTCACGGCCTAATATTAACCGAGCAGGTGTATAATCCATGCTGGAATGTACTGAAGTGCGGTAAGCCATGAGTACATATTGGAGCCGTAGATCCCAATCTCTACAATCAAGGCATGTTTCATTCGTAAGCATCTCCACGAGAGTTCTGTTGAATCTTTCTACCGTCCGATCACTCCAGGGGTGGAATCGAGTCGTCCTTGTTTTGACGATATGGAATAATTTGCAGAGCTCTGATATGAGCCGGCTCTCAAAATTACTTCCTTGATCGGAGTGCAACTCATATGACATACCAAAACGGCAGAACACATTGCTTGCCAGGACCTCTACATCGATGGATGCCTCTTTGTCTGGCAAAGCAAAAGCTTCTACCCACTTCATAAAGTAGTCTTGTAATACGAGGATGGTTATATTTCCATCATCCGTCATATTCAAGGGTCTGAGCACGTCGATAGCCGATCGTCCCCACGGTGCACCAACAACCTTAATTTGAGATGGTGCGATATGGTGTTGGCCAACATCGCGTCTTTGGCATATGATACATTTGGCAACCCATGCCTTGACACTATCGCGAATCCCGATCCAGTCGAATCTCAATTTGATACAGGCAACAGTCCTTTCCATGGCCAGATGCCCGGCGTTACCATGTAGTTGTTTTAAAATAAGATCACGATAACCTTCCGGAACTACCAGAAGGTCATTAATATACAGAACGTTATTTATTAATTGACATTCTTCGAACCGGTTGTAATAATATTTTGCCATGGTGGATAGTGGTGTTACCGATTCCTTGGGAGGACGTACCCCCCCCCCCCCCCCACTGGATCCACGGGTATATATTTCGTGTCTGCACGTCTGTTGTTTGGTGGTGTGCGAGTGTAACTGGATTCCACTCTGCGCACCTCAATTCGGGGAACTCCGGAGATGGCTGTGTTGACTGTGTCATGGTGGCGGCCTCATCGTGTTCAGCCTCTGCGCCAACTCTACTGAGGGCGTCGGCATTTCCATGCAATTTGCCGGGACGGTGAACAACGTTGAAGTTATAGGCCTGCAGGGATTCCTGCCATCTCACTACCTGGCCCTCCGGATTTTCCAGGTTCCTGAGCCAGCGTAGTGAGGCATGGTCTGTACGGAGTGGAAAAGGGTGCCCGTACAGAAAGTGTTTTTAATACTTGACGAAATGTACCGCTGTTAGTAGTTCTCGCTTGGTGGTTGCATATTTTCTCTCCGTTTTATTCAGAGTATGCAAACCATAACCCAATACCTGCTCCGTTCCATCTTCTGTGACCTGAGATAGAACCATGCCGACAGGATAAGCTGATGCATCAGTGTCTAAGATGAAATCGAGGTTTGGATTAGGATGAGCAAGAATCAGGGCGGTCGTCAAAAGTTCATTCAGTGTCCTGAAGGAGCCTTCACACTCACTCGCCCACTTGAATGGTCGATCTTTTTCGGTGATCTTGTAGAGGGGTGAAGCAATCTCGCTGAAATATCGGATATAACGGCGATAGTACTGGCATAAGGCAAGAAAACTCTGTGTCTCTGTGACTGATGAGGGTGTTGGCCACTCCGCTACTGCCTTAATTTTTTACGGTTGGATAGCCACTCCATCACCGGATATGACGTGTCCCAGGAACTCAATGCTCTGTCTAAAGAGATGACATTTCTTGGGTTTGAGTTTCAAATTGGCCGTGCGTAAACAGGAAAGCACGGTGTCCAAATCGATTAAGGTTTGCTCAAACGTTGGTCCGAAGACTATCACGTCATCAATGTAACAGAGACAGATTTCCCATTGCAGGGTGGTTAATACCTGCTCAATGAGTCATTCAAAAGGTCCGGGAGCGTTGCACAAGTCGTAGGGCATCTTGCGGAATTGGAAAAGACCATCCCTACAAACCATCTTTTCTTTTCCATGTCAGCTTCATCCATGGCTACTTGCCAGTAACCGCTAGCTAAGTCAAGGGTACAAAACCACTTGGCTCCGGACAAGGAATCCAAGGCCTGATCTATCCGAGGTAACGGATAAGCGTCCTTGACGCTAAGATCATTAAGGCGGTGGTAGTCAATACAAAACCACAATGTTCCATCCTTTTTTCTGCTAGTACTATTGGGCTAGCCCATGGAGATGCTGAGGGTTCAATAATACCGGTTCACAACATGTCGTTCACTTGTTGATGTGCTTCCGCTTCTTTATGAATGGGAAGACATCGTACCAGTTGACGTACGGGGGCGATTATTGCCTGTGTCGATGGAGTGTCATACGAGATGAGTCTCTCTGAGATCCATGTCTCCCGAGGAAAAACTATCGTGATATTTGTACAGTAGTTTCCGAATTTCGTGTTTCTGTGATTGCTGTAATCCAACTGACAAAAAATCATGTAAGTGTTCGGGTAAATCATCCATATGCTGTTGTGTGTCGGTAGGTGTAGGTGATTCGAATGAAAGAAAATTATCTTTGTAGTGATGGAAAATCATGTGCCTCATGCGGGCACTACTAGTGCTAGTTTGGGTGAGGAGTATTATCCTCGCATGGACCGTCGTCACTGAATCCTTGCGAGAGTCAAGTGCCTCGCATGGGCCTCTGTCACAGGAAAATATCGCCGCTGCTTAAAGCGGGAGAAGAGTAGTCGTCAAAAGGTGCCCACTCTCATATTTAACCAAAATGCTGTAAAGAAAAGACAATACCTAGTGAGATTATAACTATAAGGTTGCGTGTTGTTTTATGTGAAGACGGGATGATGATTCCCGAAGGATTCCCACGTCACCGTCTGATGTAATTCTCATTATGCTGAATTAGTAGTCGCCGCTTTTATTTATGCGAGCCTTCTATGCTTAACCTAATATTTAGTTATTAGGGACAAGAATTATTTTAGGCCGCAAATGGCTGGCGTCTACTTAGCTTCTAGATACGGCTGTCATTGAGAACAAATGCCCTAAGACATCAATACCGAAAACAGTGTGCATACATGTTACCTAGTAAGATCTCCGAACTGGATAATAATCCGGACATCTCGCTCTGTAACCACATAAAATGTCACAGGACATTTTTGGTTACTTTTCACAAAAGCATTTTTAGGCAACTGATCTATCGTTATGGTGGGGGTAAGAGAGATGAATACACACTATAAATGTCCTTCCCGTGAGGGCCTGGCAGATCTGAATATCATGCCCAGACATTCTTACGGAATTCGGTGGGGATGCACATCTCACCCATCACCAGGTGCTATGGAACTAACCTTTTAACCTGTCGTTAGGTTTAAACACAAGTTGGCCAGCTATGCAATGCGGTGCGGGAGGATTGTTCAGCAGATTAAAGAAAATAATAATTAAGACATGTTTTTGCAGTGCTTCCCTACATTTGCAAAGGTGCTAACTACTGAGTATCCGAAGATACACTGGAAATGCGTGTGACGCCACACCCTGGCGATCACCGCTCGGAAACCCCAATGGTTTCCCAGGGTCGGATCAGCCCATGGTGCGGATAGGGACAGTCAAACAATTAAGAAGCCATAAGGCTTAGTGGAACATGAAGAGAGACAATAACTTAGAAATATGAGGCCCTTTAGGTATTTTGGCCAATCTTACACAACCTTGCCGGAGTGCGGGGCTAAATTATCGCAACTACCGGAAAAGAGGCGTACACTACATATTTCCTAACGAAGAAATTGTCTCTAATCATTTGAACCTATCCTTTCGAGCTGAATAGAAAAGGTTTTTTTAGTCGGTAGCATGCCAGGCTAAACAGAGTTATAGCATGGGCACTCTTTGGTTGACATGAGTTGATGCATTCCCTGGAAGATGGAAAGTTCCCACAAGCTGGTTTCCACAAACAGGATTCCCGCAAGCAGCTCATGACGGGAGCGGATCGAACTCAGGACTGTAATCGCAATATAGAATGTCTAACGAGTAGTCAGTAAGAGATACAATAACATTACTGCTGTGACGAAAGTTCCCATACACCGATGGTACGGATGGAAGTTGACAACAACCCGATCATAAGCGGGGTTGTTAAATGTGGATGAAGATACATAACTAAGCTTGACGGTGCGGATATGTGAACCAGCTCTGAAGATGTCATGGGCAAAGTTTACTCTGCTGTGGTCAAAAAGTTTAAATAAACCTGCACAACATCAGTGTGGGGATGGTTAAATAACCACTTTTTGGCGTGGCTGGCAGAACCGACGCAGTCGAATGTTCTAGAAGTTCTGCGTACACGTGGTTATGACGTCACGGCAATATTTTGAAGATAATCAAAAGGGGTTTTCCGTGGATAACTCAGCCATTTCCTGACCGATTTTGAAATGGTTTACAGATTTGGAAAGCCCGTCGAATTCTGGTATTGATTAATGCCAGATTCGGCGGGAACACGTGATTAAAAAGGATTACATTGTACCGTCTCGGTACACTAAAAGTGTCATCCTATCTTGGTCATAAACTACGCTCTCTGTCAAAAATAGCATTTAAGCATGTGCATGTGCACTATGCGCTTTAACGAACTTAGTCGTTTTTATAACGCGATCTCGCTCATAGCCTCATATATACGCTTATGGCTCTACCCAGGGGGGAGGGGCGTGTTCAGGAAACGAATCCAGGACGGGTGGTGCGTACCCAGCTTGGCTGGTACGGTCGGTACCTGTCCGGTCGATCCGAACTACACGGCAAATGCGTTGTCGATAAGGCGAGCGACTGCCGCAGGTGAGCTGGTATGAACAGATTGTCAGAGAGGCAAGGAGACGAATAAACTACAACTCTCTCAAAGAATGGGAGCGCCTCATCCGGCAGGAGGCGGGCATCGTATGGCCAAACTTGTATGATTTCTTGGATGACGAGTGTGATGAGTCTTTAGAAGTCTTGCAGTGGGAAGAGAAGTGGGTGGAGTATAAATCCAAGAAAGCCTGCCAACGGTGGGCGTACTACGAGGTGGACAATGTGAAGTTCCAGATGTCACGGCTGCGACGGACACTTTATAACCTACCGTGTAGAATCATGTATTAGTTATTGTGCCTATCTAATGAACATCTTTCCATAACTGTTCTCCTGAGCCGCATCAACAGTCTGCTTGTGGAAATCTTCCCTGCAACATCGGAATCATGCCATCTTGTGCTACTCAACTGTCACGTATCAATTCCCATGAGTTATGAACCTTTACTGTACCGATGACCAATAGGTACTCAAGTAACTATACTATTGTACTAATCATTATTTTTATTTCCATAATAGGTACTGATGACTAATAGGTGTCTTCCCGGTCTTAAAGACGGCATTTTTATATTTTGTTTCATGTTGTATATATTATCTTCATTTCCATGTGCTTACAACTAACGAGCACCGTAAGGTCCTATGACCTGAGATACTATTAGCACTGTATTGGTTGAAATTCGTCTCACTATATTCTCCAAGCATCAATTTTACACTGAGGTCACTGATCATGCTCATATTGCTCGAACCTGACATGTGACTGACTAAACCTGGCTATTCTAGCTCGATAGGATAGGTTTAAAGTAGTGAGGGACAATCTCTCAGTAAGATACCCATTGTGTATACCTCTTTTCCGGCTGCAGTGGCTATGTAACCCCGCACACCGGCTAGATTGTATACATTGGCCACTTACCTTAGGGCTTCTTATTAATGTCGAGTGATTGTCTCTTTCCAGCCGCAAGGCCTATTAATTGTCTGGACTCCCAATCGATATGTTGGCAGGATCTGACTCTGGGAAACTATTGGGGTGTCCGAGCGGTGATAACTTAAGTGTCGATTTAGCATACACTCCCCCAGTATCTTCGGATACTAGTTAGTTGACGTACCCCTGCCAATGTAGGAAGCACTGCGAAAACTAATTATATTATGTAACACTGGCCTGCAGCACATCTCTGGGCATACTGGAACATAACCCTAATGACAGATAAAATGTTAATTCCGTAACACACGGGTGACGGACGAGATGCAGATCCCCATCCAACTCGGTATGGTGACTGGATGTGGCCTTAGAACCCACCACGCCCTCACGGGAAGGTCACTAGCAATGGATATCTGCCGCTTGCTCCCCGTCATAATACTATTGTGCTTTCTAAATTGCGTATGTGAACTGTAAATTGTCCTAGTGATGTTATATGTGGTTATGGTGCAATGGTGACCAGATCGTCATATGATTCGGGAATTGGCGCACCATAGCATATATGCACGCTGTCTTTCTGAGGAAGATGCTATGCGGGGCGACCTTCGGGAAGCTGGGAATCTTCGGCAGTTTGAAGTATGTGTCAATGGATGGATAGGGATCCCTGCCACTTGCGGCCAAAGCCTGGAAACGTAACTAACAAGTAAAGGATAGGTTAGACTTTAGCAAAAGGCCTGCATAAATAAAAGCGGCAACTACCAATGCAGTATCTTTGGCCCTACAAAGACGGTGACCTATGAATTCTTCCGAAATCATCTGTCCCACCTTCACGTAAACCAGCGTTCATCACATTAATTATAGTTTCACTAGGATTGGCCACTGCACATAGCTTTTTGTTTGAACAAAAGAGTGGCCCTTTTTGCCCTCTCTTTTTCTCCGCTTCGGCGTTGAAGGCATTTTCCTGTGATGGAGGCCCGCGCAAGGGACTTTCCTCTTGCAACAATAATATTTTGTATTTGTGTTAGGGGTATAATTGGTTTATATTAAACTATTAAAGTGGCCTCGTTGTGACGCTCCCTTGCGGGGATACCTCTGCGGATTTACGAATCTGTGAGGTAACTTCGGCGAGGCCACGTAGAAAGAACACCAGTTGGTTCTATGTACTGTATTATTTTGCTCATTCTCTAGCATACAAGTACCATTGTTTGCATAGTTGTTATTCTTTTAATTATTATTATCATGTCCAGACTTTTAATCTAGTTAAGGGAGAGACATACCGGTGACACGAACAGTTGGGATGAAACTGTGAGGTTCAATCTCGGCGGCAATGGTCGCATACCCCCGCTGGAACGTTATCGTTCCACTGGCTCTACAAGTTGGTCTTTGTATCTTCCGGAGAGTCGCGATATTGGATCCGTAACCCCAAGAACCGTAGCTAACCAGCCCTCCCGTGCATTCTGTACATGCGGTGCAACGGAGTGGAGCAACATAGTGGACCAGCGCGTACCCCCATGAGCTACATTTGCTGCATTAAGTCGCAATTCTTTGCATTAGAATGGAATCTCGAATAATGAAATGATGGATGGTTTTCAAAGCTATGGTATCTACTGGTAGATGGTTCTAAATCATAGAGCTACTAATTGAAAAGCAGAAAGTAAGCGTATCAGTTTATACATAAATTCAGACGCAACAGCTCCCAGTCAGATTAGTTTCAATCTATTCAAAAATGTTTATTAAAATTTTGGATCTATCGAAGACATATGCTTCTATTAATAGCAGAGACAGGGGCTAATTGTTACACGGGTAAGTTGTAACAGTGCTAATATTTTCAAGATGCCGTCATTTGTTGACACGTGACTACTAAATCAGGATGTACATTCGGATCTATCATTACTGAAAAAATACGAAGAGGTTGCAGGTTTGTAGTCAGATTTTAGGCATAAATAACTGATTTTCGGACACGTGAGTAAATATTTCTACTGTAGCAACTTCTTTCCTGGTGGCCCATCTAGCAAGATCTAATTAACAATAGCGAAATGGATAGAATTGTGATTGCACTCGCTCATACTTTTGATATGGTAGAGATCGATATATATTTAAAAGTGTGTGTTGGTTAACTTATAACAAAATCCTGGGAGCATGTTGTAACGTACTATAGTGTGCCCCATGGTGCTACAATTTATCCCATGAGTGTATTGTGCAGTCAGGAATTAATGTCCTTCATCCAGAACTACTGATCTTAGTCTGTTAGCCATATCCGTGCAATTTACCCCACATAAGGGGAATATTAAAACAATTTTTGTCCCAAGTTTAATTTGTTGTATCACAAAGATCCCGGAAGGGTAAAATTTGTCTTCCATATATACATGGGACAGAGGCGTTACTATGCGTACGTGAAATATCAGTGTCAAATATCCACTGGATGAGGAGAAACTGGCATCGTTCTAAGAAATGTTACAACTAGCCCCGGTCTCCCCTACATTAGTGCCAGACTTTGAGATATACGCCATTATGATTGTGACGTCAGCTAATTGATGACGTAGGCCTAACTGATTATGGCGTCAGATACTTGAGTGACAGATCAGATTCAACCATGTCGCAAGATCACTGACAGTCTTTAATAACACCACCAAACAGCGTAGTTATTTTCTAAGTGGAGACAAGTCCTTCTCCTTCCACCTGAGATGGTCCATATTTTTCTAATAAACTTACAGTTGAATGAGTGACTACCGGAAGAAGTACGTCAACCGGATGCTGATCAAGCCGGCAATGAGCCTAATTAATGCGTGATATATTGTTCAGCCAAGACGCCAAGACTCATGTTACTCAACTGAATGGTATTCTTATCATGTTGCGTAGGGCCACATTGTGATGCCTTCTTACAGAGGTGACAAACTCTGTATAGCTCGTGCTTATCTTATGGAGAAACGTTCTAGCACATCTAGCTCGTGGCAACCCCGAGGACAACGATCCCATGATTTGGTCACCTGAGATCGTTATTACATTGAAGCTAAGAACACACAATCGTCGGGGATATGGCTGTCGGGAATTTGATATGCGGGATGCTGGCATTTCCAGTTAAGATTATGGCATGACAGTTTCAATGAAGGTGTTAGATTCGTCACTCAAGTAAGCTTATATGACGTCATATTGGAGTATGGCATTAGGGAGCTGACGACACAATCAAAATGCCGTATTTCCGTTATGAAACGCTAATAATCCGTCGCGAAAACCTACGAATTGTGTGTCTTGATTAATTTACAGTTTAATAAGCATGCTGTCGAATATTTTGAGACTAATGTGACTTGGAGCTGTTGATGACATAAGAAGCAACAGCACCAATTCAAAGTAGTTACGAAATAGTCACCAGCGTACCTGCATAACAGATTAATCGTCTCTTAGCTATATCCCACCCGTCTCTAGCTTAACGCCTCCCATGCTTTGTGCCTTTTGGGATAGACTTATATATTTTGAATCCTGAATTCACAGAATGGCAATTTCCAGAATACTATACAGCAACAGCGCCTGGTCAAAATAGTTTCAAGATATTCAACAGAATGTTTATTAAATGGTAAAGTCATACAAATCGTATCTCAGACGGACTATTCCATGTTCATGTCTGTCAATTATGATTGTAACGTCAACCTATCTGTGACGTAATTAAGTATAACGTCAATACTTGAGTGACAGATTAGATGCACACATGACCCTGAATTTGGTATTCCGTATTTGTAGTATATAAATCGATGGCAGCACACGTACAAAGCATGCATATCGATCCCGGAACTCCGTAACTAGCAATTTCACGAAAACTATACAGGTAAACTGTTGACATAGGCCGCAAATGCACACAGTCAAATTAGTTTCAAAATATTCACCAGCAAGCTTATTAAATAGTAAAGACATGCAATTCGTACAACAGACGCTTAGTCCGTCATCAGTTAAGCGTTCATGACGAACTTAGCTACGTGATTCATGAGGTAATTTATTATGACGCCATCCTAAGCGCCACGTAGTTCATTGTGAATTCACGTGGTTCACTGAGAAACTGGAACTCTCCATTAGCTTAACCCGGTATATAGCAATCTGATTAAAACAGCGGTAGGCCTTTATGTATGTGAAATTACAGAAAACGGCATTGATTTAATATGCATGGAACCGTAGTTATATACACCCAAGACGTTTGCCATGGTGTGCCCAATAATGGTATGTTTTTCGGTTATTTTACAGATTTAATGAGTAGACTATGTAACTGGCACATAGATTGTAATTCGATGTCTATTGTTACATCGGGAAAATAGAGTGCACCGCCGTCCTGTGCAATCCATATTTCAGGCAACATCCAAGATAAATGAGTGATCTTGACATTTGAACTAAGCGACGTTAGCGTACACTCGCTTAACCAAATATATAAATATACTTATTTGAAGTGACGCCTGGCCTTTAGCTTAGATACTCTCGAGGCATCTTAACAGCTATGGTTGTTAAACTTTTTATCCACCCGTCTCAGCAAATCTCAATCACATAGGTACAGCCATACGTTCGCAGCTATACCTCGTTGACGTTTCAGAAATCCCAACAGATTGATGAATACCCCCATTTCATTTTAAGGTAATCTGTGTTGGACCATTGGAAAATATATTTTGCTCCAGTCATTGCCATTCTGAAGACAGTGGCCATGGCAAAGCCGCAGATGAATTACTCAACGACATTGAACATGTATAACTCTATCATACTTGGATTGAAGCCGTGTTGAGCAAGAAAGAGAAATTTTAGGTTATTGAGGGAAATACACCCAATGCCTTCCTAGATTAGTTCGGCGCTCATACGTTGACTTGCCATTGGATTGCAGGTGCATTTTTTTAGTAGTCTAGTCACCTACTTTAGTCTAGATGAACTGGGTTGGTTGATATACAGTTTTGCTATGCCCCGTCCATCTTGCGCGTATTTGGATCGAGTTATAGACTTCGAATCCCGAATTCCCAGAACTCTAATTTCAAGGCAACTAAACAGTAACCAGTTGAATATTTTGAAACTAATTTAACTGCGTATTGTTGCTGCTTATGGCTAGGATATGCAATTTCTAAGGTCTACACTTGACGAACCTTTCAGCGTTCATGACGGAGCTAATTACGTCATTCACTATACATTTTTGATTGCGACGACAGCCTTCATTTGACGTAATTGGTTGTGTCATCATATAGTTGAGTGGTAGATCGGATCTACCCGTCTTGGAAAGGTTTTGGTCATATATACAAATATATCTAGTAGTCTTGATGACCTTGGGTACGGGACTCACATAAGTCATAAAGATGCCATGATTTATATTGTCGACCTCAACCGTGGAATGGACGCTGTAAACCACACAGATACATCTATGTAGCTACAACCATATGTTATCTAACTAATAACGTTAATCTGCGGCAGCAAAGCTAATTATGTTTATTATATATCATGGAATAGAAATAATAAGCAGATGGTCCACAGACAATGTTTGTCTCTAACCACTTTAGCCATGCAAATTAGATGCAACAAATTCTCGATTACCTCGAAATCTTCTGCTGAATATTTGGGAACTCGTTTGCATGGATGCTACTACTGTCAATAACGGCAACAACTTCCAGTCAAATTATGTATATATCATATTAACCAGCTTGCTATGTGCTTGCATTTAAACTAGAAACGTCAGGGGAATAATCGTTGGCAACGTTATATATATACGTGTAGATTCCCGTACTACCAACACTATTCCACAAATGGTTGCCCATCTGAACACTGGGGTGTTCATTTGTTTTCTTTATTACCCAGAGACCCTGGCTAACTACAAATGCGTATATCGGCTATTGCTAAATCAATCGCCTATCTCTGAAATATTGGTGTTTCCGTAAATATACAGACCAGTTGAATAATTTGAAAATGACTGCCGGGAATGATTGCTGCTTTAGAAGGCAAGTGAGTAGGGTCTAATTAATTTCAAAATTGAGAGTACAGATGTCTTTCATTGTACGCCACGCGATTTTGCCTATTGAATACTATGCTGAGATAATAAGAGAATTAAAATTGATTCATTTATATCAGAGTAATGTAATTCTGAAGAATTTATAATTTTAATGAGGTTGGTTGATCATGCCAAGCCGATATACAATTGGAGATATTTTCCTAACATTTGACCCTAAACATGTCAATTTCCCAATAGACCTTTCCAGTTTTAGCCACGCCCCACCCATCTGTAGCTATGCTCCACCCACACCTCTGCTCGTGTTGTGATCAATCGATCCCTGAACACCCCGGATATCAAATTTCCAGAAAACTATACAGGTAAGCTGTTAAATATGTTAAAACTAATTTGACTGGTTTCTGTTTCTCCCTATGGCAGCAACAGCGCCCAGTCAAATTAGTTTCAAAATATTCAACCGCATGTTTATTAAATAGCAAAGACATGCAATTCGTACAACGTGTCGGACTATTAAGCGTTAAAGACGGACTATTTGGAATCATTCATGATGTCATGACTATGACGTAAGCATACACGTCACTTGGTTAACATGACGTCATAAGACGTAAGATGATCGATGAATAAACTTGGAAAGGTCCATTCCACAACACCCACACAGGAAATACGCTGAATATTTTGACAGCCAATTTGTTTTCAAAATGTGCAACAGAAGAATCCCTATATCTTAAACCATTTTTGTATCTGGTCTATACTTATTAAGGCGATAACATGTGCTTTCTTCATGGCCGCAGTCCCATTACAATATCCTATGTAGAATTGGCTGCCCCACGCAATACTGATGGAACCTGATCATAATGTATATATGATATAATACAACCACCTGAACTAGGCTGAATGTGTCTACATAGATGCCATTCGTGACAGTCTTTCACGTGAAACCATTCCTCATAGTTCTAGTCAGCACGATTTAAATTTTGACACGAAGGCAGCAACCAGTTGTGTTGAATACAATAAATGATACTGACGTTGTGTTGCTCATTATTATTCATGTAAAATGTCAATGTATTCTCGGAATAAACATGCTATTGGATATTTTGAAACTAATTTGACTGGACCCTGTTGCTGCCATAGGCACCCAGTCAATTTAGTTTCAAAATATTTAACAGCTTAACTGCATAGTTTCTGGAAATTAATAATCAGGGCGTTCAGAGATCCATCGATCGATCCCAAGACGAGCGAGATGTGAGTGGGTATTAGCTAGAGATGGTCATAGTTAAAACTGGAAAGGTACATTGCGGTCGCGGTAGTCTATGCTAATGGATGTGATTCAAATCCAGAAAACTACACAGCTAAGCTGTTGAATATTTTGAAACTAATTTGACTGGGTGCTATTGCTGCCCAATGGCAGCAATAGCGCCGAGTCAAATTAATTTCAAAATAGTCAACAGAAAAATTACAGAATGTTAAATGGTAAAGACAGACCATTCGTACAACGTGTCGGATTATTAAGCGTTAAAGAGGACGATATCCAGTCATTGCTGATGTCTTGATTATGACGTCATCCTATACGCAACGCCATCGATTATACCGTCATATGATGAATGGATAAATTTGGAAAGGTTCATTAATTGTTTATCGATTGAAGGTGCTGCTGGGGTGTCCACGTTCTCGAATCAAAATCCTAGTTGGTTATCGGTAAAATGTGAATGTCCATCACAGTCTTGTCTTGGTGACCAAGGTCTCCACCTTGATAGCGTATTGTAAGCCTGTATATCCCGGATTACGTATTCGCTTTCATTATATAAGCTGATCTTATACAACATCCTAAAAATAATAACAATAGCCAACGAAATGTAATGAATATTTACCAGGCTGCTTACCTCTGTAAATAATTCAGTAATATGGCTTTTTGCACGCATATCTAGTCGCTGAAGTAGAAATAACAAGGCCTTACCCATTTAACACATATATTTGTTCAGAAAAGTGTGGAGTGTCTAATCGAAAATGTCTACTTGCAGATGAAGAGATTTCTTTGAAAAATTATCACCAGAATGACTGGCTCGGTTACAGAGACTGTCATTTCAGTGATAAATTGTCAGAGATAATCTTCTCTTGGACTGCAAATGGCAATTTCTTACGAAGCCTTTTTGCCAGTCTGATGGTGAAAGGGTTTAAGGCTCTCCCGAACAAATATTTCACTACCGCTGAACATTTGATGTTCACATATATACTAAGCCGTGCTGGCTCAACAATATCTCACAATATGAGATTTCTAGACATTCCAGAATGAAAAATCAATTATTAACGAGACGTTTATCCCTTCACACATGAATCAGTTATTTAGTTGCCTTAACCTTTTAAGCCCGTAAGACCCTATTCGAAAACTCACTTCTGTTTAGTATATTGAAAGGGAATTTGACTGGGAGCTGCTGCTGCCAAAATACAGCTTAACTGTTCAGATTTTCTTAACTAACTACCTATCTTTTGCGACCACCTATTAGGGCGCATGTGATGACAGTTATACACATGTTTGGCCGGGAGATTACAAAGGAAATCGCATTCCTAACAATCTGAGGTCATATACTCATAAGTATATGTGTTTACCCGGTGACCGACGGTTCGCAAGAGCAGCACCTGTCTTGTGGAACACACTGCCCGCTAACATACGGCACATAAACAAGCTTGCCGGTTTTAGGAAAGCTCTTAAAACCCATCTTTTTATCGAACACTATGAACCTATGTAAATTTTACTGCCGTCTATTAAGTTTTATCATCTGTTGCAATCCACATCTAATTTTTAATAATTCTAATTATGGTTTTCTATTTTATGAAATGTGATGACAGTTTCTATTTTAACCTAAGTAGTTAATCATTGTACAACGTTTTCGAACCATCTTCTTTTGAAAAGAACGCTATATAAATATGGTAAAATAATAATAATAATAATAATAATAATAATAATAATAATAATAATAATAATAATAATAAGGCCAAAGTCATTATAACATAGCACCATCGGTATAGCTGTGTGCAGGACCATACTACTGGAGACATGTCAGTTTCCGATTGATATGATTGTTCGCCATGCAGCCAGTTACTCAAAGGATGTGTCTGATATATCTGTCGAAACACAATTCATGAATCCATTTCCTCAGTCAGTCATATGACTACATAATAAACTAATTGCTGTGTAGTATGATGTCATAATCATTACGTCATGAATGCCTCCATTTAGTCCGTCTTAAACGCTTAATAGTTCGTCAAGTTGCATGAATTGTATGTCTTTACTATTTAATAAACATGCTGTTGAATACTTTGAAACTAATTTTACTGGGCGCTGATGCTGCCATAGGTAAGCTGGGTGTCTATTTTGAAACTAATTTGGCTGGGCGCTATTGCTGCGTCCATAGGCAGCAATAGCGCCCAGCCAAATTAGTTTTAAAATAGACACCAGCTTACCTGTGTAGTTTTCTGGAAATTGGTAGAAAGGGAGTTCACGGATTGTGCGAAGCGTGGGTGGAACTTATTTAGGGATAGGCGGGACATAGCTCAAACTGGAAGGGTCCATTGGGTTCTAAAGAACTCCAAACTGAGAATGAACTATTGATGGTATAATTAATGATATCTAGGCTACTCTGTGTAATAACTACATGTTTGAAAAATAGGAATATGATATGAAACCTCAACCTTTTGGAACTGATCACCCAAATAGAAAAGAAATCACTTACAACACAACTGTTATGTTAATATGATCTGAAGCTAAGTTGATTGAAAGCTGATGCTATATATGGCAGAAACAGGATCCTGTCAGATTAGCTTCAAAATAGTCAACAGCTTCCGTCTCTATGTGTGGTTCAAAGGACCTCAATCGTGCATTACACTTATTCACATGCCAGAATGGGGATTTGAACCCGTTATTGAGTTCGGTTCAGTCCAGTTTTACCAGATATAGGGGAATGACAATGAGCCACAGAGCTCCAACGGTTCGTTCGTTCTGTTGGATATATTGGTCATGCACACCGGGGTGTATTTGAGGGATCACTCTATCTTTGGGTGTTTGCCGAAAGGGTTGTGAAATGAAATTAAACCTGAAATAATCTAGATTTACGATGTTGTCCTGGGTGTATGGTTTGCCCGTTGCTGCCTAATGAGCTGTTGCAGGCGGGTGTACGTCTTGCACGCTGTGTAAAGGATGTGTGTGGCTATACTTTATTTCGTTTGGAGGTGGGATGGGGAGAAGACCAGTATGTAATGTTAAATCTAATAAATACAATTAGGCAAGAAATAAAAAATATTACGAGATGAAAATCAAAGTTAAGGCTGTCAAATAAAAGCAAATAAATTAAGATAATTCCATGTGTTTAAATAAACGAGAAATGGGAAAATGGAAACTGAAATCCTAGTGTTTGTAAACAAAACATCCTGAGATTAGAACATACAATTATAATCTATTTAAAATAATAAATTATATGCATACGTTGCTATTTATGGATTAATGGGTCTACCAGTCACGTCGTCAGTTACTAGGCGCGAAGAAAACATTTCATAATTATAAGTGAAAATGTTGATCAGTCACTGTAGAAAAGAGAACGTCGGCTGCATCCGCATCCACGGCTTACTTAACTCATTTGTATATTTGCTAATTGTCACTTTAGGTATTTAGACTAAAATCAAAAGACCATTCAGAATACCCCAACAGTAAAAAAAATCATTGGTTGTGAGCGATACTATTATTAATGTATTATTATAACATTAATGAGTTATGCGACAGCAAAAATGTGGTTTAATTATAATCATTTAACATATCTAAGTAATTACCTCCCTTGGCAATCGATAGCGTCAACTTTTATACAAACAGTTGCTCAAAACCATTAGTATATTTTTGTAGTGATATCTCTATAAATGTATGATCTCGTGAGGCGATTATCAGTGTATAATTAAGTGTATTGCTTTCACTCGAGATTAGCCCCTCACGGGGACTTTAATGACAATAAGCTGCTATAGTTCACATGACGAATCAGTGCAATATGATTGGCTCCTGTTGCTACTAGGTTTGTTAGGTGTATTGCTAATCAAGGGACCTTTCTAGTTTTGGATATGCCCACCCACCTCTAGCTAAGCTCCACCCACACTGCACCGTGTTGGGAGTAATCGATCCCCGAATGGCCTAACAGCAAAAGCACCCAGTCAAATTAGTTTTGAAATATTCAACAGAATATTTATTAAATAGTAAAGACATACAATTTGTACACCAAGGCTAGGTCCGTCTTCAAATATGCGTTCGTGACGTACTTATCTACGTCATTCATGACGTCATAAAGACGTCATTCACTATGATGTCATTCTACATGTCACGTAGTTGATTATGACGTCGTAAGATGGATGAATAAAGTGGAAAGGTCCATTGCGGCGAATGTATAACGCTTATATTTAAAGGGAAACACCAGACCCTCTATACTACTTTGTATAAAATAAATCCACAGACTGTAACGTTTTCAAAAATATAATTGCAAGCTCTGTGCTCAAATTAGAAATATATAACTTCATTATTTAAATATGTGATACGTTAGTTAAATTTCTATTCCCTTATGAGGCGTATGACGTCATAAGTTGAATGTTTTACTCGCTGTCATCCAATGCTATCGCAATAAAATTGCTAACTGCGTTTTATAAGGCGTTTCTCTTCAGCGGTGTTAGGAATATATAAACCATATTTGCGGAAATGTTGAAGAATATAAAATATGAGTCCTTTATCTGATTTCTCTGAATGGTGCCGATTTTGACATCAAGTTTTGATCTTGAGATGAATGAATGAGGCAATAGTATAGGTATATCAGTACAATTGCCACCTTTAATCAACACTCACTGGCGCTACGGCAGATAATGTTATTACAGTTTCATCTATTAATATGAGAGTTTAAATAGGTCTTACATACATCCCAATACATACTTAGGTATTTATGTTTTCATACTAGTCTCAAAACTTCCCGAGATATTGTAATATTCATGTAATTGGCAGGTATCTTCATAGAAAATGGCCAGCTTTAGGTTCGGCAACTAATGTATGAAAATAACAAATATATTCCATACATTTGCGATAGTGTGATAAACGCCTTAATCTCTTCAATCTATACATATATATGTCGATAGCACTATCACCGACAGCGATATCACCATCCATATGCATGCATTCCTGTCTTCAGAGTGCCTTTATCATGGTTCTTGTCGGATGGGATTCTTGTGTTCCCCTTTACGGTTATTACAATAAGAGATGTAAAATAGCCTAATAAGCTCAAAAATATATAAAATTCTTTTTTTCTTCTTCAAATTTTTTACGTATTAGATTTTTGCGAACCTTTTCCTAATTAACTGTAACCTAACAGTATACATTATCCATTATATACCATGTGCATGGCACTATCGACACCATTGTCAGCAGTAACGGCGCCAGCTCTCCAAATGACTTTGCTGAAAACATTAGCTTGAACTATTTTGCCTTACTCTTAGGTAACATGCCACAGTGTAATCACAACTTGTGCAACCTCGTTTAACGTCATAATTAGCTCAGCGCGTGTATGATGACGTCACAATCATTACGTCACAAAGGGTTCCATATAGACCTTCATCAAATCTCAAATAGTCCAACACGTTGTATGAATTGTATGTCTTTGTAATTCTTTGCTATTTAATAAACACGCTGTTGAATATTTTGAAACTAATTTGACTGGGCGCTGTTGCTGCCTAGGCAGCAACAGCACCCAATAAAATTAGTTTCAAAATCTTCAACAGCTTACCTGTGTAACATTTTGGAAATTGATAGTCAGGGTGTTCAGAGATCGATCGATTTCAACACGAGCGAGGTGTGGGTGGAGCTTAGATAGAGATGGGCGGGGCATAGCTAAAACCAGAAAGGTCGATTGGGTGGATTTGTGAGGCAACACAGCGATGTATGAACTCTCTGTCGCCTTATTTTGATTTGGACTAGATAACATGTTAGCCAAAATGTATTTCTTTCTTTCCAATGGTAGGCACATAATCGCCATTTAACCATTCATTTATGAGAAAAGACCAAGAAACGCGTCTTTAAGACTACAAGGCTGTAATGCATTAAAGAATTGTGTTAGCTTTTCTTATTCAGGGCCATGGATAGCATAATGCAGACCAGACGTCACGTTATGTGCAGCCCTAGAATCCGTTTGATGGCCTGCAATCTCAGCTGTCTTCAACAAAATCTACTGAATTATTTGCATTTCTAGAAGATTAACGAGGGTTGATGTCAACCACTTTTGTTGAAGATAAAACGAGGTCGATATAATCTCGATAGCTGCGGCTGAAGCCACATATAGTAAGTCTACAATTCATGCCGATACAACGTTTGATTATTGTATGCGAAAAACTCTTAAAACAACTGCCAGGAATAAACTTTTGTGACTGACAGGCGAACTAATGTATAACTAATACCGGTACATTGTGGTTTAGTGAGCTGCTATCCGCGCGACAAGTCGAACACATGTCTAGTGTCTCCGTATGTAAACAAGCACACATTTGCGCAATACTTGCGTCATTCGTGTTTGAAATAATCTTTAATTATATCACTGTGACGTAGATCTTTGGCTGTTTGAAACCAACCGTGCCGCACTTCTTCTGGATCCCACGGGCAAGCGTCCACTCATGGCTGGTTAAGATATCCCCAGTAGAACCAGAGATATTGGCAAATTGGTATTCATAATAATGATTTTTAATCTGGTTGCCGTGATCTTTAACCTTTTGACCCGGCCAAATCTTCAGGATAGTGCGCGCAATCCATCCTCCATGTTGGATTACTGTATGCGAAAAACTGTTGAAGGTACAGCCCTGAATACGCTTTTGTGACCGGCCGACCGACCGATTGACCGATCAACCGACCAACCGATTGTGTGCTCATATCTTTCAGCATCAGCGGTTTCCAATATATGTCTCATCTGCTGATTTGACTACCCAAGTCATTTGCATTTGACTAAAAATTAGACTACAATTAAATCATCACGAGATTTTTTAGTTAGCATCTAACACATCCGTATTCCAATGATCCACATGACTACTGCTTGCCTGTTATACCTGGAGCATTATAATGGTTTACTGGAGACTCCAATGTCATATCAACAGGATTTCAAGAAAAGTGTCAGCCAATCAGCTACATACTGAGCGCACCATTTTCTAATAATGTTTAGTCTAGAATGAGAACTCTCAATAATGGCAATGCTAATCAAATATTTAACAGACCACGGTGAATAATTAGGGCGAAAATGTATTATTTCATTCATGCAGTAGAAGTATTAATTTCGATCGCGGATTTGCAAAACATCATCTGGTTAAGAACTCCTCTTGGACGACTCGCCGAGCAAGCAACATTATGGTGTTTATTATCCTTACAAAGGCTATATTGTTTCTTGAAATAAATCAATTAAGTGATGCACTTGATAAGACCCTGGACTCAGATAATATTTGAGGGCCGTCATATCCATTATTAATGTACCCAAATGACACAAATTATGACATTTTGATTTGGACGAAAACATGACACGTCAACACGTTGTTACATTCTATAGAGGGATCCGATCTGTCACTCAATTATCTACGGTCAAACTAAAAACGCCACATGTTAGCTGACGTCACAATCAAAATGGCATCGCTCTTCCACGAAAATTGAAAAGTCCGTCACGAAAGTCTTCAGATTTTATAAATTTACGATTTAATAACAAGTGTTGAGTATTTTGAAACCAATTTGATTGGAAGCTATTTCTGCCACAGGAAGCAACCTAACCAGTCAAATTAGTCTCACAATATTCAACAGCTTATAAGTTAAATCTATATTCTATGAATTCACATTTATAAATTTCAAATCGATTCCATCCCCCATAAAGTGTGGGTGGACCATAATTAGAAATGGGTGTGGCATAGCTAGTACTGAATCCTTATGTTGCTTATTCATCTCATCATTCCTTCTCTGCAACTACATCTCGACGTGTTGGTGTTAAGGTTAACTTTCGCATGCAAACTATTACCTGCTGAGGTAAACTATCTCTGGTTAGCTGTGTATTCATCTTTACCGTCATTGGGGCACAACCAAGAATGAAACAGGATGTATTTAGAAGATGGCATGTGTTTTACTTACATTATGTAGCCGATGTCAAGTGGCAATGATCCGAATAGATATGTAAACTTATATATTCCTGGCTTCTTGTGTGGTGTAACCTCATTTGGTTGTAGATCAGTAGTTCAATGGACATTTCCAGTTTAAATTATGCCCCTCCCATCTCTAGCTAAACACCAACCACAGCACGCTCGTGTTGAGATCGATCGATCCCTGAACTCCCTGACTATCACTTTCCAGAAAACTATACAGGTAAACTGTTGTATATCTTGAAACTTATTTGACTATGGTAGCAACAGCGCCCAGTCAAATTAGTTTTAAAATATTCAACAGCATGCTTATCAAATAGCAAAGACACACAAATCGTACAACGTGTCGGACTATTACGTGTTTAAAACGGACTAAATCGAGTCATTCATGATGGATCGATAAGTAAGTGTAAGTGGAAGCTGTCTGATTGGATGATATATTTCATGGAGGGATAATCGCTCGAATTTTAATAGCTTTGTCAATGATGGTAAACGTTGTGTCTAAAGTCATAACTCAACACTTCATTTCAAGGTTTTTCAAAATTGAGTTCTCGAGATGTATATGCTATTGATGACTACGACGACGAGCGGGTTTGTGTAGTGGCGTCCTCTATGAGCTTGTCGATGTTGTCCAAGGTTTTCTGTGTAGGGGTGTTTTGTGGCATTCGCAGAACATGGGCAAACATGGACCATGGCCACCTTCCCTGCCAGTGGGACTCTATTGCATATGTTATATACCGCTTTCTTGGTGATTATACTGGCTGGCCAGCGATGTTGGGTTAAAATACGAACGCGTCTGCGTCACAGGCCTATTTAGAACTGCCTTCGGAGATGCCCAGCTGTTACAGTTGTACAGCATCCATGATACACACGTTGCGTCATACAAGCTTCGATTTTTGGCCAGAGGGATCTGTGATCCCCGGATCCATATTTTCCAAAATGACTGAACGGTAATGTTTCCCATGATGCAGCGTGCAGCGATATCACATGATCACAGGATATTAGTAAACCAAAGATATTGCTCTCCTTCCATTTCAACCTGCCACGCAGTGAGTTACCTTTGACACTGACTTCGCTTGTCGCTGATAGGTGTACATAGGTAAATTAGGTTTTTGCTTCGTTCAAGAAGAGATTCACATTCTTGAGTTGTGCTGCGGCTATATGGATAAGGTTATCGAGTGCCTTCTCTCCCTAATCTATCGAATCGACACTGTCTGCATACTAGATCTGTGCGATATACCGATCTCACATCGTAAACCGGTACAATAAGCCGACAGTTTGCAAACCGCCGTTATCACACTCTTTTTGACAATAAAAATGTCGGTTTACCCAATACTGATTAATCATAATTTGTTTTTATTAATAGTGATGCTCAAAGTGACCAATGATGTCCTCTACAGTGGTATTAAGAACTGCCAATTTGCCGATCAATAGAACGCTACTTTTGCAAATTTACCTCTAGAATGACTGATTGGATAACCGAGCCAGATATCAGTGGTAAATTGTCAAAAGTAATCCTCCCTAGCCTGCCGATTTCCATGAAAATTCAAATTTTATTGACCAAATTGAAGGGTTAAAACGCTGACCCGTTTGACCATACAAAAGTCTACGTTTCCGAGCGCTCAGAAATTGTTGCAATTTGGATACAAAAATAAATAAGTCGAGCGTTTATTTTGTCCCAAACGTTCCCGAAAACACGTTTACGCTTGTTACGCGTCTTTCGAAGAAAATTAGCCTACGTTCAATAATTGTATCAACTCATCCCTGAGCACCACCCACGCTCTGAAGCCGATATACGGTTCAAACCGGTTTGAAAATTGGCATTGTCACCAGTTTGAAATTGTGCCATACTGCGCAGCCTTACCGCATACTGAATCTGTAGTGAGAGGGGCAGTGTAGATACTGGTGGCTTTGGTTTTGTCCATGTTGTAGAGTGCCGTCACACAGAGGAAAGGGCTGCTTCAAGGTATTATGTAAATGGTACCGGAGAGAGGCTCTCTCACTGTGGAAAATCAATGTAGGTCGCAAACGCCGCAGACCCCATATTTTACATGCGCTCTCAACTTGGTATTTGCCAATAGCGGTCTGACTAGTTGCAGCAGTAAGCTTCGCCTATCGGTGGTCATAATTGATTTGTCAACTTGTATTTATCATGAAATGTAGGTGATGAGAGGTTGTGAAAGATAGTTTTGTCGTTGGATTGTGCAGGAATGTTAGTTTTCTCCGTACTATAGAACCGGCCAGCAAGGATTAATATGCACCTTGCTGGTCAGCATAGGGCATGTATGGTGGCATCGCCAAGGTGCTTAAGTCACCGTACATATGTACGTAGCATGTTAGCTTGCGATTTACCTGGCCGAACTTGGTAAAAGCTAAGGTTGAGAGAGAACATCGTGCTCAGCCAGCATCATGCAGAGCGGTGCCATAGCACCGAACTAGCTAGGCTAACACACATTTAAAGCCGCTACTCCAATGATATTAAAGGCCTCACTTCATAATCTATATGCCTATCTGTCACGTGACACCAGTCCTCCTGAATCAGTATAACTCGATTCGGCCGACGAAATAATGAGGAGACCATAATCCGCATCGCGGGTGCAGCAGAGCGAACCCTGATACATAGGTCATTAGCACTGAACATTTGAACATACCGAGGTCGCCAGATAATGCCATCTACATATCTAAGATGGCAGGTGGTTGACTCTAAGAGCCCCGCATTGTTCAAAACTCACCGAGGCATCACTGGGAAAATCAACAACTGAAAATTAGAAAGAGATGAAACTGTGGACGAGCCTGTTTGCCATTAGCGCCAATACTCTCTAAATGTTGCGAACTAACCAAACGCACTTACGCCACAGCTGCCTCGTGTAGATTGTCTATCTGTCTGGCTTACAATCGGGCCCTGGGCTAAAAGGTTACATAAGTAGAACAAGCCAGCAACCTTCCTCGAGCTCTTATAGCAGCATCATATAAAAATTGATCTCACACTGTCCTGCAAGCTCGCTGCGGGCCGCCCGCTGCTGCAGGATCCGTGTTTGTACCGAACCACAAGTGACATCTACATCCCGGTAGTACGATGGTCTCATCAGTTGGGCATTGAAACTGGATGATCTAGGTTCCCATGCGATGATCCGCAGTTTGAAATGCCCAGCCTGTACTAACGTTTTGAAGAATAACTCTAACCCATGGTCTGGTCCATTGCCATTTTCAGAGGGTTGCGTAGCATATGCTTTATGTGATTGTTTGCATCCCTCTATCTGTATCTGTTCTACCCTATAGCGGAATGTGCCGCATAATGGTCCATGTCACTATTCAACTGGCAGTGTCTTTGTTGCAGTCATTGGTGTGATTCAACCTTCATTGTAGGGGCTGTCATTCTCTGCCTCGGTCGTGTCTACCAATATAACCTAATGCGTAAAATAGATGTTTTGAATCTGAGCAGCATCAACCAAACATATAAACAATCAAAAGCATTAGGTATTCTTTTCGACACATGCATTCTAACCATCAGTCGAAAATACGTGGAAGAACATCTAAAAAGGACGGCCCTCTCATTTATAATTTTGCTATCTGGAGCAGGCAACAACTGCTCGCCAATTGCAAACACAACTCGCGTTGTGCTCCAAACGGCCACAAAAGAAGAATATCTGGAAGGATCTGCTTCACTTCTTTTTATTCTTCTCTTCTTTCTTTTGCGGATTTGGTGAACTCCTAAAGTTAGGTATAGCACAGCTAGTATCTGCTAGTATCTGTTGAGCATACCACATTAGAGTATCTGCCGCCACTGTCCAATGTAATCCTATGCCACATCCGAGACAAGGTCGATGACTTCACTAGATCATGTCAACGTGGCTTTAAACATAGGCGCAGTTGCATAGACACCTGTATGGACGGGTTCAACGTATGCTTATGTAAGTAGTCATGTCCAAGCCCTGACATTTCCACAAAATGGGAATTGACATGTCAGGAGCCTTCGACACAATTAAACGCCCAATGATCCTAGATGTACTGTGCTAAGTCAGTTACAATAAAGATGACGTGTGATTAGCGAGACTACTGCTTGCAGATACTAAGTTGAGAGTACAGCTCAAGATAAGGAAGTCTGTAGAGTTTGAAACATCAATCGGCTCCCCACAGGTAGATTGAATTATGCCCTATGACTTTCACCTGTTACATTGCTGCTTAATTGAAATCTGTGCGGGAAGATTCCACAAAACCAAACCAAACCGCCGGTGATCATACTGGTATGCCATTAGAGACGAAGTATGCCGACGATGTGGACGTCATAGACGAGGAAAAGAAACTCCTTGACGAACTACTCCATACATCTGCATGCAAACAAAAGGTTGAGAATCTCTTTATGAATGAATTGAAAACAGGTTTCACCCACATATACCTATCGACAAAGCATGAAACTAAAGAAAATGACGATCCAATTCGCAGTGTGGAACCATGGAAAAAAAGAAAAATCCTGGACTCACTGCTCTGTAGTACTGTTGCCATCGCGGCACTCTGTGTGGATTCGTAGATCTTTGATGGCATTGACAAAAAAACCTAGGTTTATGCAACTCAACCTGCGTATCCTTGATGCTGTATACCTGTAATAACTGAGCAGCTCCAATGGTGCCATTAGATACAGTTGATGCCTATCAGCGCAAACATCTTCGCACCATCACTGGGCACTGATGGCCAGACAGCAAAATTTGCAACGATGCATTATACAAGATGTGTAACACATCACTGCTGTCCCTAAATGTCACTCAGCAAACAGCATGTTTGGCCATGCGCTAATATCAGATTTTCCCACACCGCACACAACTCACATAGTAGGGACAACTCCTAAATTGCTATAGGTTGTCCTAGTTTCTTCGTTTCCTAGTCCTCCTTATATTCATATATAGACAATTATAATCGCACACCCACACGCACCCGCACACGCACACGCACACGCACACGCACACGCACACGCACACGCACACGCACGCACGTACGCACCCACGCACCCACACACGCACGCAAGTACGCACGCACACACACACGCACACGCGCACACGCACACGCATACACACATACGTGTGTACGCGCATGCCCGCACGAACGCACACGCACGTGCGCACACATACACGTATTCACTCCACGCACATACATGCACGCATACATGCACGCATACGTGCACGCATACATGCACGCATACATGCATATACGCATACATGCATATACGCATACATGCACACATACACACATGCACACATGCATACTCACACGCATGCGCATGTACGCGTATGCGCACGTGAACACATATGTGCATACATGGGTGCATGCAAACGCGCGCACACCACACGTTCGCATACACGCATGTACAGTTTCTTTTCTTCGTTCCAAATATTACTTACAATAATATGCAGCATATATCTGTAAAATTTGAAATGAAACTCCTTAGAATCCCCACAAGAAAGCGCAGCGGATACGTGAGCTTCGTCAGTTGGGCGAGGAGGCGAGCCAAGACTGTAGCGATGCGGATGGCGGACCATCCACTGGAGAGCTTACCTCACTAAGCGAGTGATGAGGGGGCCGAGGTCTGAACCCTTAGCTTGGGACAGGCCCCCTCCCAGACTGGCTACGACAGAAGAAGAGTATGACTGCCCTCGACATCTACAGGGACAACATGTGCCTCTGGAGATGTCTAGCAGTCCACCGAGGAGCAAGAGCTGATAGAAGTACAGCTCCTGCACGAGAGCTTGCCACACAGTTCTACAGCCAGACAGTGACAGTACCTGATGTCCGCAAGACCTCACTGGATAACAAGTTAGAGTTCTTCGCCAAGATCGGGATTTGCGTGTATGAACCAACCGAAGAGGGCACCTGGCACTTGAGCAGGCAAGCGGCTCACTACCGTGACACCAAGACCATCGGATTGTCGGACCACCACGCCTTCCACATCAAGAATGTCTCCAAGCTGACGCATACACTAGTCTGCAGTCACTGTCAGCAGAGGTTTACAAAGGCATGCCATCTTCAACGCCACACTGATCACTGTACAGGTGGCAAAACAAAAATCGTGTGTCCTGGCGAAAAGGTTGAGGCGCCACAGTCTGCGTATGAGAAAGCCTTCTATCCACCCAAACTATCCAGTTCAGCGGCTGCCCGTTGGATCGAGTATGAGTCGAGAAACTGAGGCGTACACATACACCATGCAGAGTGTTGGCACGTCGGCGAGCGTTGGATCGATGGCGCTCACGTAGATGGCTATGATTCAGGTGCGGTCTCCGCTACATCATCATACTCACCCACGGTCTCCACTATATCGTAGTCGTCTGCATCATCCTCCTCATCATAGTCCTCCTCATAGTCCTCGTCATCTATATCCTCGACTGGATCAGAGTTCTGGTGCACACATCGCTCTGGGGATCCGTCGCTGGGGCAGCTATATAGTAGGATTAAACTGTAGTCTATAGCATGGTCTCCGCAATCTTGAATGTGGGCGTGTTTGCCTTAGCAAACTGGGGACTCAGCTTCGCCGACAAGAAGGCAGCAGAGGTCGAGTGTGAGCGTCATAACCAGGCGATGGAGAAGCTGTCTAAGGAGACGTTTGAGTACAGCAAAGCACTCGAGCATATGCGCCAGAGGGAGGCGCGCCGACGACAACTCCGAGCTCAGGCCAACCAGAGCCTCAAAGAGGCAGATGAGAGTCTCGATGAGTACTACGAGGCTGTATCTGAGCCAACACTCGACTCTGAAGCATCGACAGGTCAGAAGACAGCAGAGCTTATAGTAGTGGTGGCAGCTGCAGCAGTGACGACAGGAGTCGTGCTCTACGCATGCTCAAGCTGAATACCTGATGTGTTCGGCATGCATACCTTAGCATAGATAAAGTAAAGTACCGTCACACCTAATGAGCGAGTCCCAGCTATGAGGGTTCTGATGTTGAAGCTGAGCCAGCTGCCCTGATTAGGTGGGATGTCCCTGGCCCCGAGGTGGTGACGGCCCTCGAGTGCCGACTCGAGGTCGTCGCTTCCACTGGTTAGGCGCAGAAGTGCATATGACTTAGTTTTCTGTCTGTAGAGTTGGCAATCAGGCAGCTCGCGTACCTCACCAAGAACATTGGTCCCAGCAACCACAAGCTCGAAGTCGTCTAGCTTATCCACCTGCTGAATGGCTTCTCCCTTCTGAACCAGAACCGCAACAGTGACACAATCCGATTCACCACGATGCAATGTCAGCTCTACCCATTGGTTAGCTGTGGCTTGGACCTGCTGGTGTTCTAGCTCCACATGCATGATCCGCTGTTTGGAAACCGTTTGCTTCAGCTCCTGGTCATTCTCGTCATGCCAGACATGAAGTCTTGGAGCGTTCATCATCGCATCTGCGAGCTGCTCAGTGTACACCCGGAGGAACAGCCTATCCTGCATGGCAGCCGGATTCACGTGTGTGTTCTCGAGGAGGGTTAAGAGTGGAACTGCCACGGGCTTCTCGACACCTACCCTTAGTTCGAATTCCATGAACCCCTCATTGCACCCCACAGCGTAGTCCCCTTTCCCTTCGCCAGCGGACCTAGGATTCGGTACTCATCGTTCACATAGGTGGTGTCCACGGTGCTGTTGCTCTGCACGATCTCCCACCTGTTCAGAACCTGCGGGAGCTCTACCGTCTGTTCTATTGTGCTCTGAAGCTTGAACTCGAGTGTCATGCCCTTGATCTCGTGGATCTGTGCCGAGATTGTAAAGTCAATGTACATCCCAGCAGTGGGCAACGGGTTCTCATCGTGTATACTGGGTCGAATGACCATCAGGCAGTCCTTCCGTGGATCAGTGTGGTGCGATGTCACGGGTTCAATGGCCTCATCTGGATGTTGTACATACTGCAGCATGTTTAAGGTCTGGGTATATAGAGGGGTTAAACGGCTGCCATGTTTGGTAAAGTTCTCCAGCAGATTGTCTATAGGCAGCAGGACAAGTCGACGTGACAGTCAGCATGACAGCCATGGCGTGCACAGTCCCACTGTGACAGGATCCGAGGACTGCTTCGTGACGACAACATTATCCATGAGCGAGCCAAGGTCACACCTCCATCTGATGCGGAGATACTGGCCGCCATAGAGGAAGGAGCGCCAGCTCGTAATACAAAAGAACTCCTGACTCTAGGATACCCTACCGGAGGTTTGACAGCACACAGGGCAAGGTACTACCCAACATATCCGTGGCCCCAACCAACAGTCCTGTTATTCTAGCTATCCAAAAGGCGAGGGTCGACTTCAAAGATCTACTAACGGTCGGGAAGTGGGCTGCCGTATTTAGCCTCCATAGCCAGGAAAAGCGAGCAAATATCTACTTCAGGGAGGAGGTCAATGCCACTGTAGTGGAGAGCCACAACACCGGTCATGCATAAGGTACTCAGGAGGGGGTTACGGTTGGCCACAAGAAGGCTGTTGAGCACATCTTCAAGGAAGAATGGCGCAGGAGATTGGCCAATGATCTGGAAGCATTTACGAAATTCCCAGATGACTACCAGGACTACCTCATCAAATCCCCTCACAAGTCAGATGCTAAGCGTGGATGGCTAAAGTGGGTCTGCCATGAAAAGAACCAGATGAAGAGAATCCCAAAAGATGACCCTCAGTGGGTAGATTTTAAGCGACAGTACGGACCTACCGAAGTAGCTTCTGATGGAGTAGCTTCTGATGAAGTAGCTTCTGATGAAGTAGCTTCTGATGAAGTAGCTTCTGATGAAGGTTCTCAAGCATCTGATGAAGTAGCAGAGACCGCGGACGATGTAGCGGACACCGCGCAGCCTTCTGATGAATGAAAAAAGTTGCAGCCGCTGCGACAGTCTGTCAGTGATGACGCGTAGAGCAGGCTAGTTTCCTAGCTGGATTTAGCTTGTAGGTGAAGGTATGCGCCTTTTCCAGAGATGGCTTGAAGTGTGACAGCTCACCTGTCTCCTTGTTGCTGAAGATGAAGCAGTACAGCTCAGCTGCCCTCTGTACACCTGCGATAAAGTCCCCTTTGGTCTCCTTGAGGGTTAGGCTGTCGTATATGGTCTCGAGCAGGGCACGTCCACACTTGGAGCTGAAGAATAGCAACCGGGCATTGTGGCTGATGTTTGGTGAGATCTTGTGTATGTGTACATTGCAGGGTCATCGATAACTAGAACAAGTGGTTCTGACAGTCAGGCTGCCAGCAGCTTCTCCATCAGTGCTTGCAGGTTCTGCTTCTTGGTGATTGGGCCATTATGCCATTGATCATTACTGTCAACCGCCGTAGTGGCAGAGTCAGACACCAGAAGGATGTATTGAGAGTGTAGATGTTCGGCCAGGAGAGCCTGCAGCAAGATGTTTTTCCCGTGTCCTGATGGGGCAATGATCAGCACCACCTGGCCAGCATCGGCCAACCTACTGTTGAATGGCACAGACATGCGTGCGGAGGATGGTTAGCACAAGGTCGGCGGTAATCTCGTCTATATCTGGGAGACTAAACGGCAGTACTTCCTGCACCAGCTCTTTCGCCTGCAGAGCGTGGAATCCTGCACCTCCGGTGGATACGAAGGATGCGATGGAGGCGTCAAGCATGAACTCCCAGCAGCAGTTGAGAAGATAGCATAGAGGGCCCGTGTCAGCACCCACAGTGTCTAGTACATCCAGTATCTGTATGATACATGCACGGGAAGCCATGACTATCTTGTGGGCTTATACAGCAAATTCAAGAGCCCTGACCCCATCACCTCTGGTAGCTGGGGGCTGTCGATAGCACCTGCACCTGTTTGGCCATCGACAGTGATACTGTTCAGGCTGAGGTGCCTATCTTGAGATTCCCTCCATCCTGGATGAATGTGCTCCATGGTCTCAGGAGATCCTTAACCAGGTCCTGTGCATAGGACTCAGCCATAACATTGATGGCTCCAGCCTCATCGACTCCGAGCATACCGAGCATCATCGCCCTCTCCTTGATGCCCATCCCCCTGGATTCAGTCTGGGCCTTGTTAATGGCCGATAGTTCTACCGTATCAGTGATCCCGATCTCAGGCTGGTATGGTACCTCGGATCTCCCGGGGGTCTCCCTTCTCATCGAAGGCTAGGAAGGAGATAGGGGCAACAGTGTCCTCTGAACCGAGGCGTGCCTCGCCCAAGTGAGCAAGATCGCCTAGCTCTTTGCTTTCTAGGTCTGTGAGTGACCGAGTCATAGTCATATACAGATGGTTTAAACCTACTAGTCATAGCTCCAGTGAATTAGTTGGGCATAGGAGGACAACGCAGTCGGCCAAGGGAATAGGTAGCAGTGCTCAGGGTACTGGACCTCTCTGCAGGGTCATGCCTTGTGGTTGGTCCACCATTCCCGGGCATTGGCAATCCTCAGTCCACATGCTCGACTATGGGCTACACACCGCCCTCCGGCATGCCATGCCTCATATGCTGCAGGGATCTCGTGATCCATCTCTCACTATTCAGAGGGGTTAAACGTTGGCGACGATGATCTCAGCCATTGCACTCGTTGCTAGCCTCCATTAGTGTAACACGTTCACCCATGATCTTGGCGGCAACAGTGTAGGAGGCACCACTGAGGGCGATCTTTGGGATGGGGCGAGTTATTCCGAGACAGTGCCCGGACACCCCACTCACCACTGTAGCGAGGGCAGCCGCAGTGGTGGCAGGAAGAACCTCACTTCCACCTGCCACATTCCCCGCCACGTTACTGGCGACATGGACTGCCAGAGGTTTTACTTTGATCAGTAACTTCTTTGTCTTGGTTCGCAGCAGGTTCTCCACCTTCTGAAGACTTACCTGGCTCTCGGGCAGTTGCTTCACGATCTGTACCGGTGACGTCATTGTTTAAGCACTGAGTATACAATGCAGTTAAACGTATGCGTCCCCTGTCGAGAGAGCTAAGAAGATCTTCCCAGTCTGCGTCTTCCAGGTGGCCGGGTTGCTACTCAGGAATATCCATCTCTCTATTGAGTCATCTTAAACATGTCTGGGCTCACGCTATGTGAGAAGTACTATGATGTCTTCCGGAGGGAGTTGAATGAAGGACTACAAGAAGGACACACCAGACGAGCTCGCTCAGCTCTCTGGTGCTGAGCTGACAGAGGAGCTGACAGCTGTGAAGCTCTATCTAGGATTTGGCAAGGGACAGATCTGCTTCCTCGAATACCTTATCACGGGCGGGAGTATCGTCGAGCAGCTCCTGTGAGCTAAAGTTTTCTACAAGGATCGGGAGTATCTGTCAGATGTGTTCCAGCAGTTCCAGACCACCATGGCCTCACCGGACTCAGAGCTGTACAAGGATCTGCGATACTACAAGCTGGAAAAAGGATGCGCTGCCGAACCCTCCAGCCCTTGGATGTGCATGTTGGCATCGGGTATAGGGGCTGTAGGGCATGCCAAGCTGATTCAGTGGCTCACCGTGGTCCCCACTGCTGCTGTAGCGAGTCAGGATAGTCTTATAGCTGATTTGCTAGCGGCGGAGTAGGCTGATCCAGAGTGCCACGATAGCTAGGCCTGACACCACACATAGCGCTACCATGGGAAGCGGTGTCATGTTGACTGACTGCAGTGTCGGGGACCCTGGAGATGCCGTGTCAACTGGCTGCAGTGGTAGGGTCGGAATGCCTGTATGGCTCATACAATGCGTAGGTGCGTTGATGGCAGTGTTGAAGCCGAAGTGGACACCGGGGTAACTCCCCTCGACTATCATGTTGTTATAGCCCCTGACTTGGAGGACCTCGATGTTCACGATCATGTTGCTCGGAATCAACCATAGGTGTGGTGAAATAGCAAAGTCAAGTTTGCGACAGGCCTTCTGCAACCCCGACTGGAACTTAGCAATAAGACTACTGGGGTCTCAACAAGACTTATGAACATGGCCTGGACCTCTGCGCCACTGACACCATCTATGGAATGACGCAGCTTGCTCTGTGCTGTAAGGAGGCAGTAGCACAGTGCTTCCAGGGACTGGTTGATCAGAAAGATCCCTGCAGGTGTGAGGCCTGAGGTGGTGTGTAGGACAAAGTACGTCCACACATCTTGATTGTCCTGCCACAAGCCAGTGATGTGCATATTTTGCACCAGTGCTCCAGGGTCGGAGTCTGGATCGAACGAGAATGTCGCTGTCTTCCGACTTTCCATGTAGGTGGGGCTTAGAATACACCTTCCGTATCCCCTGCGTGTCGTAAGAGGCGACTAAAGGAAGTAAGGGTGAGGTAACCCTGACAGAAACCTCGAGTGCTGAAGACGGATGTTCCAGGCAACACGGCGCACTCTAATAAACCATGGATCCACGCACTTAACGCTTATGATCATGTCGATAGTCACTTACAGGACTTGCGGTATGATCAGCAAACGAAGAAGCTGTCTTCCGACGGCCTACTCGTCGTGGTGTTCGATAGGGGAATCCTTAGTAGTCACGTCTCGGGTCACCGTACATAACCCCTAGACCGCTGTTGTCACCACCATGCCACATATACTCTGGGTGAGCGCTGAACTCTCTCTGTAGTCTGCTGGCCACTGAGACGCTATGACTGTTGAGCTGTGGGTCGAAGTCGTTTGTATCAGGGAGGCTTGCACCCAGCTCATGGAGGATTCGTCGCAGCGTGAAGTACATGTGGAATCTGAGACAACTGGTGATGAGCACAGCTTCAGGAATACGAGAACAGGAGTGAAGCAGGTGGAACTTACTCCACAGCCTGCCGTGGCACACCACACAGCAAATTTCAGCTGCTAATTCCAGTATTAGAGGATTGGAGCAGCCATCCATGTATGAGCTTGCTTCGCATCCTTGATGGTGATGGGGCAGTTGGTCAGCGGTCGTGGGTTGAAGGAGAAGCTGGTTCAGGACCGCCCATCCACTGTGATGGAGAACGGTGTTAGCTCTGGTATATCATCCAGTAGGCCTCTCAGGCCAGTTACGGGTGTACCCAGGAGGGGCGGTTGGCTCCGGCTGACTGTCGTGATGTTCAGTGTGAAGGCCATCTATACTGGTGTTCTTAAAGCTACCGCAGCACACTATTTGTAGTCGTCTCGACTCCAGAGACCAGCGAGGCGACCTCGCCGTAACATCTCGTTTTATAACTATCCCATATCAACCCACCCGCTAGAGCCTTTGAGGTATTGCTGTCACACTTTAAGTTTCTCTGTGCGGTACAGGGTTTGGCCCTTCAATATATGGTGGTACTCTTCCTCGGTGACCTGGCCATCCTCGAGAGCTTTGCAGACTCGTCGACAGTACGTAGCAGACTCTGTGCCAGTGTCACGTACTTAGCATGCTTCTCCAGCCTCATTGTGATCTGCCGCTGCCCCACCCCCAAGCCCGTGGCCAAGACAGTGGTGGCTAGTGCCATGCCACCCAGCGGGATGGCGACGATGGCCCCCACCCTTGTAGTGAGAGTGCCCACAGCTGCCACCCCAGCACTGGCTCCAATCACTCACGCAGCAGTGGTTGTGTGCGCGAGGACGTTGTAGGCTGTCTTATATCGCCTGCGCGTTCTGCTGTACTTTTCTGCCTCATGGACAATTGGCATGGTTATATCTCCTGTTTAAACCCCTTCTATAGCATGCTATGGAACCCATATTTGCTCACTCGACTGGTCTTGCTGACCTGGCAGATGTGTACGCAGTTGATGCTGCCAAGGTAGAAGAGAGTGATGGCAAGTCATTCACCCTACGGTACGAAGCAAGCTCAAAGCCATGATGAAGGAGCACCTGGGTCGCAACATAGATGGCCACAAGATCGTGTTTCGGTATGATTTCCAGAAGAGGAAGTACATCCTCGAGCTGTTGCTTGAGCTCTCGGATACAGAGGTGGCAGACATCAACACGCTAAATAACGACCTCAGCTTTCATCTGGTCAAACCCTATTCAAGCAGTGTCTCGCTGATGGTCCATGATGGCCTGCTATTGACCCTGGTAAAAAACCTGCAGTTCATATTTGAGAAGAATGAAGTGTGGTACCGCGCTGGACCTGGAGTGACTGTCAAACATGGTTACCCCTATATAGGCCTCCCACAGTCATTGACATAGAGGTTACTCCCCTCTCCACTGTTGTGAAAAAGGATGGGACAGTTCGAAAGCTCTACAATCGTGGATCATCCTTCCTCACCTACATAGGGGAAGGTGTCCCTCTGACAAGGGTGGGTCACCGGATCGGGGTTACAGGTGGAAACCTGCTGCTGTGTCGTCCATTCGATAGACCAGAAGAAGCCATGAACATCCAGGAGGGCACCCTATGGGTGGATGGTGTGTCACATGTCTCCAAAGTCAAGGGTGCTGTTAAACTGCTTCAGCAAGTCGGACTCACTAGCACGCAAACGACTCATATAGTCCTAGAGCTACGTTTCTTAGCCGGTGGCAGAGTGAAGCAGCTAGCCACTGTCCATGAAGATCACCATCGATCCAGATGGAACAGGGCTCGATCTGGCACAGATATTTGTCGAGGGGTTCACTCTGTTCAGTTTAAGTCTTCATATATAGCCATGATTCTCATCATGCTGCACGTGCTGGCGTCTACAGCAGTGGCATGGGGCACTGAGACTGCCATGATATTGGATGCTAAGTGGGCCCACTTCCGGGATGACCCCAGTACAATCCTTGGGTCGACCCCTTGCGGAGAAACATTTCCGACAGCTTTCACCCACGTAAAGAGATCGAGTCTGTCTTTCACTTCTATGGGGTGGAGAGGGTAGGCCGTGGTTGTCTGCTGGAAACCCCTGCTCAGCACCAGATTCTCTGCGTAACATGTGAACGTGCCAGAGCCGTGGTTCACATGATAATCACTTTAGCCTCCTCCAAGGTGAGCATTGTCAAGGTAGATGGAACCCCCATCATGCCGATGCGACTCTGGCATAGACTACGTGTTTGTCTGAGCCTACACAGAATAGAGAGAGAGGCCGGCCCTGTGGTTGATGGCGATCAGTGGTGTATATCATTGTGGAGGCTTGTCTCTAAATGGGCGTTCAGCCCCTGCTAGTAGTAGTGTCGGGATGATCCTACCACCCTGGCAGCCGTTCGGTGATCCGTGGTGGCCCCCGCAACCTATGCACCAGGGATTGAGAGGGCAGTGGGGGCTCATTTGGCTAAATGGAAATCCAGTTGAGGGAGGTGGTATCATTTTGACCCCGACACTACTATTCACCAGATACCATGAGGCCGGTGTGACTCGAATCCGCCAGAGTGAGCGTGTCTGCCAACGCCTACTCGGCTACGACTCATATGCTCTGTACCTGTCAACAATGGACAAAGAGATGCCATGTGGTAAGGAGAAAGTGTGCCATTGGTCCGGTGCCAGTGGGGTAGCTAGCTTGAATAAGGCTCTCCTAGCAGACAGCTGGTTTGGGTTTGCTGAGGTGAATATAGAGGTCCCCAAGGCTCTGTGGGCAAAGTTCGAGGAAATGCCTCCTCTCTTCTATAACCGCGAGATCCCGGTAGAGGCATTCTCATCTGAGATGCTGGCATATCTCGGGCGAACAGGGAGGAAGTGGCCCATGAACCAGAAGCTGGTCAGTGCCGTCTCTGGCAAGAAGCGGCTCCTGTATGCCCCAACCCTCAAGTGGTACATAACCCATGGCCTGGAGATCACTGTTGTATACGGCCCCATAGACTATGAGGCCAAGCGCCCATTCGAGTGGTTCATGGAGAATTTTAGGGAGGCTCGCCGCTTGGGAGATGTAGATAAGAGCAAAGTGCTCTTGGCAGATCTCTTCAAACTCCTCGGCAACAGTGCCTACGGGAAGCTCATTGAGGCCCTAGAACGTCATAGCAACACCAGCTTCACGAAGGATGAACACGGATAGACAAGGCCGTGCGTAGTGCATGGTTCGAAGATCTCGAGGAGATCGGTGAGTCACAAGCCGAGAATCACAATTCGAAGGCCCTTCCAGGTGGGGATAGCCGTTTATGAGCTCGCGAAGCTGTGAATGCTGGAGTTCTACTACGACTTCCTCGATCGCTACGAGCTCGTGACAGCTTTGAGTACCTGCAGATGGACACTGACTACGGGAATATCACTATAGCAGGCTCCAACCTCGACGACGTCATTCGGCCTGAGATGCGAGCAGAGTGCTAGACTCATAAGCGGGACTGGCTAGCTTGGGACAAATGGTCTGGACGGACTCTGGGACAGTTCAAGCTCGAGTTCGAAGGCTCTCATGGCATCGCTCTCTGCTCCAAATGCTACTACATGTAGAGCGCAGCTGCAAGTAAGTGCTCGGCTAAGGGAATGTCAAAGCAGCAGAATGAGGTCTCTTGGCAGAGGTTCTACAGGGCCCTACATGGCGGGGTGGACAGAGTTAAAAACCGAGGCCTACGCATGTACAACCAGGGTATGGTGACGTATGCGCAGGAAAAACTCAGACTCTCCGCTTACTATGATAAGCGTCATGTGCTGCCAGATGGGGTCCATACTGAGCCCATCGAGTAACATGTTAGCACCCTAGGGGGTGGTAGCTGTGTGTCTTCAGGGACTAGCTGAAGCTCGTCTATGACAAATGGTCGCCTAGGCACTCTGTGCTGACGTGCCAGGTAGTACAGTGTAGGCCGCCCCTCCACCTCCACATTCCTGTCAAGCCTGTGAAAATCTATCGACCAGTTAGGATCTGTTGCACGCCGTCGACCACATTCCAGCTCACCAGGCTCATACAGGTACCGAACCAGAGCATCAGGTGGTAGGCACCCCTCTCCCTTGTTCGCTCCTCTAGAGCTGTGACCAGAGTGCCTGATAGCCTCTACCGGCTTCTTCCCGATTAGCCTAGTAACCTCGGCATTGGATCTCTCCACCACAGCAGGCAGCCCTCTCACCAATACTCTAGAACGTTCACTCGGCGTGGCCATTTCCTGGGCGTATTGGTGTGAGAACAGTCTCTCTGCCAGTGTCCGATTCCCCCACTCAACGATAGCCTGGGTACGGTGATTCCCTACCTCGCCTCGCCTAACTGACACACTGTGTTTCCGCATGAGGGCTGCAGTCTCCCCTCTGAACTCCTTACCCTCATCCACCTGCAACAATTCCGGCCACTGGAGGGGATTTTCTGAAGCCTCATAGACACCCTGGAATGCCTGGGCCACCTGGCCAGCTGACTTGTCTGTGAGCAGTACTGCCGCCTTGTACCTGCTGGCGACATCGACGATGGTAAGGGCATACTTGCAGGTCTTACGGCCAACCGAGTCATGTGGAAGGAATAGAACATCTGCCTGGCGAACTCTGTTCGGGACAGTTTCCTCGAAATGGGCATGCCTGATGTGCCGTGGACGAGGTCTGTATATCTGCCACATCGCCTGGTGGCTGAGCCACTGGCTAACTGTCTCCAATGTGGAGTTGTGGCCCTTGCGATGTGCAGCCTCGAGTTGTTTTGGGGGCTCATGGTAATATCCACCAGGCTGATAGTAGAGTTCCTCAAGAAAGAGGGTTAATAAACTCCCAGATTTCATCACTGACATCCACTCCCGTCCTGTCATGCATGGCCTGGGTAAACTCTAAACAGATGAACAGATGGCCGTCATTCATTCGACCATCACTGAAGACCTCCTCAAACACCTCTGTACACTGGTGTCTAATCTCTGCTGGATCCTCACTGAACAGTAGTTTATCGACCAACCCTCAGAAGTTAAGGGACTTGACCAGGTCGTACAGAGACGCCATCCTTATATAGTATGGCTTAAAGGTTCGGCAGTCCAAAACGGCCGCAAGCACTATGGCAACGTATGGTAGCCAAGGGCCTGCGACTCCGAAGACTGTACCTACTCCTGAGGCGATGGCTGGTATGGCATCAAAAATCTTCTCCACCCCATGGAGAGCATTGTTGGCGATCTTGCGGACCGTCTCGCCAGCCTTCATTGTGAACAGAGCGATCAGAGTCCCAACTGCTTCCAGCAGACCGATAGAACCTTTTTACGTAAGTCCGATAGATTCCTTTTGCTCTGTGTAGTAGCTTGCGGTATTCAGGTGCGGTCTCCGCTACATCATCATACTCACCCGCAGTCTCCGCTACATCGTAGTCGTCCGCATCATAATCCTCCTCCTCATTATAGTCCTCCTAATAGTCCTCGTCATCCATATCATCGATTGGATCAGCCTCTGGCCCACACATCGCTCTGGAGATCCGTCGCGGGGACATCTATATAGGAGCTTTAAACTGTAGTCTATAGCATGGCCTCTGCAATCTTGAATGTGGGCGTGTTTGCCTTAGCGAACTGGGGACTCAGCTTCGTGGACATGAAGGCGGCTGTGGTCGAGCATGAGCATCATAACCAGGCATTGGGGAAGCTGTCTAAGGAGAAGTTTGCGCCAGAGGGAGGCACGCCAATGACAACTCCGAGCTCAGGCCAACCAGAGCCTCAAAGAGGCAGATGAGAGTCTCGATGAGTACTTCGAGGCTGTATCTGAGCCAACCCTCGACTATGAAGCATCGACAGGTCAGAAGACAGCAGAGCTTATAGTAGTGGTGGCAGCTGCAGCAGTGACGACAGTAGTCATGCTCTATGCACGCTCAAGCTGAATACATGATGTGTTCGACACGCATACTTTAGCATAGCCAAAGTAAAGTACCATCACACCTAATGAGTGAGTCCCAGCTATGAGGGTTCCGATGTTGAAGCTGAGCCGGTTGCCCTGATTAGGTGGGATGTCTCTGCCCCTGAGATGGTGACGGCCTTCGAGTGCCGACTCGAGGTCGTCGCTTCCACTGGTTAGGAGCAGAATTGCATTTGACTTAGTTTAGTCTGTAGAGTTGGCAATCAGCCAGCTCGCGTACTCTCACCAAGAACATTGGTCCCAGCAACCACAAGCTTGAAGTTGTCTAGCTTATCCACCTGCTGAATGGCTCCTCCCTTCTGAACCCAGACCACAACAGCCACACAGTCCGATGCACACCAATGCAATGTCAGCTCTACCCGTTGGGTAGCTGTGGCTTGGACCTGATGGTGTTCTCGCTCCATATGCATGATCCGCTGTTTGGAACCCATTTGCTTCAGCTCCCGGATATTCTTGTCATGACAGAGATGAAGTTTTGGAGCATTCATCGTCGCAATTGCGAGCTGCTCAGTGTACACCTGGAGGAACAGCCTATCCTGCAAGTCAGCCAGTTATGCACTGAGCTGTGGGAGGATTGTTCAGCAGATTAAAAGAAAATAATAGTTAAGACATGTTATCGTGGTATTCTCCTATATTGGCAAAGGTGGTAACTACTAAGTATCCGAAGATACACGGGAAATGTGTGTGACACCACACCCTGGCGATCACCGTGCGGAAACCCCAATAGTTTACGAGGGTCGGACCAGTTCATGGTGCGGATAGGGACATCCAAACAATTAAGAAGCCACAAGGCTCAGTGGAACATGAAGAGAGACAATAAATTAGAAATATGAGGCCCTAATGCATGTTGGCCAATCTTACACAACCTTGCCGGAGTGCGGTGCTAAATTATCGCAACCACCGGAAAAGAGGCGTACACTACGTGTTTCCTAACGAAGAAATTGTCTCTAATCATATTAAACATATCCTATCGAGCTGAATAGAAAATGTTTTTAGTCGGTAACATGCCGGGCTAAACAGGGTTATAGCACGGACAGCGACCTCAGTGAAAAATTGCCGGTGGTGGTAGAAAGTGCTGCACATATAAATGTTGCTATAGAGTGTTTCTTTAGTGCACTGCAGCCCTATATTTTCTACAATTAAACAAAACATATGAACTGATGGCAAATGGCCAAATATATAAACTAACCCGAACAATCAATACAGTGTAAAATGACCAGAATAATATATCTATGGTACAGGTTAAGGAACCCAGTACGGTGCGGTTAGCGAAAACACCTTACAGAAAATAAGAATAACTATAAACAACTACAGAAATTATAACTAGCGGTCCTAAGACCGTTACGGTGCCTCTTAGTCATCGGGACCATTTATACAGATACGTTATAATCATCAAAGATATAATTAATGGAATAATTAAAATGTCAAGGATAGTTACTTGAATAATCGGTAGCCATTCTTAAGTCTGGGCTATCGTGTTACTGAAATTGATATGTCACTCTTAGGTTGAAGTGAGTTGATGCATTCCCTGGAAGTTGGAAAGTTCCCACAGGCTGGTTCGCGCAAACAGGATTCCCGCAAGCAGCTTATGATGGGAGCGAATCGAACTCAGGACTGTAATCACAATATAGAATGTCTAACGAGTAGTCAACAATAACATTACTGCTGTGACGAAAGTTACCGTACATCGATGGTACGGATGGAAGTTGACAACAACCCAATCATAAGCGGGGGTTGTTTAATGCAGATGACGATACATAATTAAGCTTAATGGTGTGGGGTACATCAACCAGCTCTGAAGACGTACCAGGCAAAGTGTACCATCTACTGTCGAAAAGTTTAGATAAACATGCACGACATCAGTGCAGGGACGGTTAAATAACCACTTTTTGGTGTGGCCGGCACATCCGGCGAGTCATCCACCAAAGAACATCACTGCATCTACATCTGTAGAATCACATTTTCAGGCCGGGAAAGGCCTCACCGCAAGTTTGTATTCCAAATTAGTTCTTGATATATTCGTGAACAATATCTATAAAGTTCCAAAAATTCTCCCGCAAAGAACGGGAGTTACAAAATTGCTTTAGTGCGATGGGCTGGATTATTGCTGGCTACGGGAGAGAAACTGACAGAAAGCGAAGTGATCTGTGGAATGTCATGCTGATCGTAGCGGACACAGGTCCAACCTATTCGGCCCTTGGCTGAGGATTCTCTCGAGCTCTGGATCTTGTCTTCTTTTATACTACTCATGACGTCACAGGCGCAGGCTCCAACCCATCATTGGTCGAGCAACAACCAATCAGTGCGTAGCTAATAATAACGCAGTCGAATGTTCTAGAACATTCTAGAAGTGCTGCGTACACGTGGTTATGACATCATGGCAATATTTTGAAGATAATCAAAAGGGGTATTCCGTGGATAACTCAGCCATTTCTTAACCAATTTTGAAATTGTTTACAGATTTAGAAAGCCCGTCGAATTTTGGTCTTGAGTAATGCCACATTCGGCGAGGATAGGTGATTAAAAAGGATTACATTGTACCATCTCGGTACACCAATGCATCATCCCATCTTGGTCGTAAACTACGTGCTCCGTTAAAAATAGAATTTAAGCATGCGCATGCGCACTATGCGTTTTAATGAACTTATTCAGTTTTTTATAACGCGATCAGCTCTCGCTGACCCCATAGCTATCCTAACATCTAAGACAGGAAGAAAAAGAATAAGAAAAATATAACATAATAATAATAACTCAAAAGTTAGTTTATCAGGCAGTCCCAGCATAGCTGAGACTGCATGACAGGATTATGACATTATTGCACAGCAGGGTGTTGTGTTCTTTACGTCGCACACGACGTTCCTACAACACAGGAGTCCACAGTGCTCATTTTGTGTGGGACACAGCTAGGCAACTAAGTTGCACAGCTGTGTCGGATAACCACAGTCATCCTAGGGACGGGATTCAATTGATCTAACATAGATAATAAAAAGAAAAGTATTTCAAAAATAAATTAATAATTAGTAAGTTTCCATGAATCGCACCACTGATGTTCTGCTGTATCACAAATGATCATACCTCTGCTGCAAAATATCCCCACTGTGTCTGGGTCTATAATGTCTCTCACAGTTACTGCGGGTGCTAGAATATGTGTCCATAAGGCAGTGGTGGTGCCAGTGAGTGTCGAGGCGGTCGATGCTGTGGTCAACGTGATGGTCGTGGTGGCTGTGGTGGTTGTCGTGGCGAAGTCGGTGAGTTGAATCGTAGGCTGAAGCAATGATGCGGGAGCAGATACGGCAGGTGATGACATCTTCTGAGACTTGGCGTACTTGGCATAACATTTGGCACGGGCTGAATGTCCTGCATGTGAGTGATATATCTTTTTCTCGCATATGGTCGTTCCGGCGTAGATCCCTTCTTGATGGCTGGATCAGAAAGACTGGGATGCGGATGCTGGACTACACGGGTTGGAGTAATGCTAATGGATGCAGGCTGCGACGGTCCCGGTCCCTCGTCTTTTGGCAGGTCAGGAGGAGATGGTGACTGCGGGTAACTTGGAATCTACATCTTTGTAGGTGTCATAATAATTACCGATATCGGCTGACTGGCTGAGATTGTGTCGGACACTACTGGTGCGGGTGTAGTGGCTGCAGTTTTGTGGCTGGTTACGGATGCGGGTGCTGCCGGACTGGATTCTGCGGAGGACTTATGCTTCTTGCTCCGCTTCTGGACCGGTGTAGATGTGGTTACTGGAAGTGGCATAGTGCTCCCCGATGTGGCTGCTGGTAAGATTTCATGTCCTGCTGACGGTATGTTGCCAAAGGTAGCCGCGGGAGGACGATGACTAACGGGATGTCTACGGGTAGTATTCTTCATGCAGGCCCTCTTCTCAGTTGGGAGAATTTTAATTGGAAACCGAGATTCAAAACGCGTGGCTAAAATGGCACGATCCTCGTTTTCTTCCCCTGTAACTAATGTCACTTCTAACACACGGTGATGATGACGGAGCGCATGGGTCACTCCGTAGCAGGTAGCGGTATAGAGATACTGACATGTCATGCAGAAGGCTGTCTGGAGGAGATGATCCTTGTTAACATGAAGTGTGCGGTCGGATTTTCTCATAAAAGTTCTGGTACAGGGTTCTCCGTTAGCTAATAACGAGCTGCATGGGAATCTTTTTGAAACTGGTACCGATTCTTGTGCAGACGAATCCGACAACGCTAAATCTTCGAGGAGTGACATCTCGTTCCCGCATGGTAGTTGGCTGCGGGAACCTTATTTAAAACCTAAAGCCCTATCTCTTCATTTTTTAACTTTCCAGGCCAAGTATTTGTAATAATGAATCAATAATAATGAGAACAGCCAAATTTAGTTTTCGACACGAAAGAAGCCTAATGCTATTTGTTCTTCCCTGGCGTCGAGTTTTGATGGGAAGACAAAGTTTCAGAGCGCTTCCTCCTTTTATACTATTTGGTGACGTCATCGACGGCGGATGACTACACCTGGAAGTTTTTGACAGGTGATTCGGTCAGCCCTCTATGGACAGTTTCTCCTTTTTCCATTCTGATCGTCACTGGATTAAGTCTTCCCAGGTAAAGGGAGTACTTTTAATTATAAGAGGAAAGGCTCACTAACTTAGTCTTATTGTAGTGCATTTAAAGTTTTCCGATCAACATAACAACAGGGTACTACTTATTCCCCGGAGCATCACCTTTTAATTATAGTGAGGCGGTTTTACAGATTGGATGCTTATAAACTTGCCAATTTTAATTTTAGGCTGGAGCACCCGATGGGGTGTGTGGGAGCCTGGTGATGTCAGCGGTAATTACCCTGACTCACTCTCGCCATTCCTCCATCACGCTGTGGTAGTTGTGTATTTGGGCGGCTCTGGTTTAAAGCGTTTTGCTCCAATTTACTGGAAATAGTAGTAAAAGTCACGTGGCCCATGGAAACACGTGGTTGATCGGAAACATATGTGCTATTTACTGCGATGGCCGAGATACTGTTGCTGACGTGTAGTCTTTTAGAGATACGAGATATGGAAATATATATATGTTATACCAAGATTTTGTTGTATAATAATGTCCCTATTTGCGCGGGTTCTTACACATGCGTCTTGTAGTTGTCTGTAGAGGTAGTTCTCAGCCCGTGTTGATTATGGACTGGAACGCAGAGAAGAGAATTTTTGAAATTCTCCTTGTAATTATACTGTTAGATTTTTGATGGCGCTTTACCGGCCCATGCGCTAATGATTTGTAGCATGGTAGAGCAGTTGTGTTCTTAATCAAAGATATAACAGTAAAGTTGTAAGTAATTTGATGTGTGGCTTAAACAGATCTATTCAGGCGGTAGATCAAGGTTACTGATCCCGACAAGATAATTGCGTTTTCCGAGCGGGAGAGCTGCCAAGCATGCTCCTCGATGGGTAGAACTAGCTCCGTCCCTGCCTAGACCAGACACATAAATATAATTTAATAACGGTTACATTACAGTATAACTCGGAGGTGGGTGCACACAGTGTTACAATCTACAATACCGTCGTTTGGAGATTGTGAATACAGTCAACCTGAGTGTCTATGTTTCTGACATGTTGGTGCTTTGAATCTGATACGCGTGGCTGTTTATCTGTGGATGATTCTTGTGCTGTGGTGAAGGTGACGTTTTATGACCACCAGGTGCGGGAATGGGGGAGGCGGCGTGATGTCAACTTTATCGAACCTTGAGGGTATGTCGCTTTGTAATGGCCGAGCCCGTGGGCAGGACAGAGTCACTTTAGAGCCAGATGACATGTCGGATGCTGTCGTAACTTTGATCAATCAATTATCGATTTCAACTTTTCGGTAGTAAAATCCTACTCGTGACTGACGACAATGCGGGCATCTTGCTCTCTTAATAATATCGACTGTCATTACGTGTATATGATGTATGTATTTTTTAGCTGTTTCCGTACGACGTGGGGGGGGAGGGGCGGAAGGGGAGGAATGTTGGACAAACGTTCCTTCCATGACGTGTACTGTAGATGGCTGTAATGCAATCCTTATATCCATATGATAAGTTCTCCCGTAACTAGATAAGAAGGTGTGTTGGGGAGATTTGTTGGCTGTTGTCTGTTGACGATAATGTTGTTGTCGGAATGTCCGGGCTGCTGTATGATGCCAATGTTAAAGCAAAGTGGGTGCATTCCAGTTTTCCACGCTGGTGAACGCCAAGTCTGTTGTTATTGCGGGAGGTGGAGGTTTGCGGGAGATATTATTTCTCCCGCATCTTGTGTGGGTGGAACTGTTGCGGGAATTTTTATGTCTCTATTGGGAATTAATTAATACCGGTAGGTGCTGCTAAATGGTGTTGTTGCCGGTGTTGAATGTCTCTGCTATGCTGGGTATAACCGAGTATGTATGTGATGTACGCGCAATGACGAATTGACGTATCCAGCCTTGAGGGCAATGTGTGCTGTATGTGATGACGTTTTGTCTGTGGTGTGATGTCCTGACTGCTCACGGGGGAGTATAGTAGGTCGAATGGATGGGGTGGCCTTTAGACAGGGGGATGTGGTCATCTCCCGTTACACGACGGTTGGTGTCCTGTCGTAGTTTTTAGACACCTGGAAAATTCGAGCCGAGAGTCTGCTGAACAGGGTGCTTCCCTGCCCACCACGGGGGGTAATGTTGGTTGGTGCGGTGTAGGATGCCACCTCCTCTGCAGCAGCAGTCTCTCTCATATCTGAGGATTGACAGTCAACAGATGACGAGTGGAGTGTGAAATGGACTGGGCCGGTGATGTCCTAACTTGGTGTAAATGAGTGACGTGAATTGGAGTGATGGCATTGGTGCGACTACGGAAAAGGGTCTCCCTTGGAGGGGGCGTGGATTCGTGATTTTGGGAATTGGTCGGGTACACCTCGTTGTACGGTTTTGCAGTTCTAGACACGCCAAGTCTTCATCTAGCCTCTTCACTTCCATGCTATTCATCATATCGGTCAGCCTCAGCCTCCGCTTGTGGCAACTCTATGAATGGGGGGGAGGGGGGCATAGCATGAAGTGGGTGGGAACGGGAAGAGATCTGAGGAACAGCTTTTCCATCCGGTCCCTTGAACAAAACAAACGCAAAGTTCTTCAGATACGACTTCCCAGATCGAGTGGACCCGTGCTGAGGAGGGCGAGGGCGATTACGTATCTTGTCATCGTCGTCAGTGTTAGCTGCTTGTTCACCCACATTCTGGCTTGGTAGAAGTGGGGCGGAACTGGCACCGCGGTGCTCTGCACTAACCGTGGGAATACTAGTTTCCATAGAAATATCTCTCTGGGTACCGGTGTCACGAGAAATGCCCAGTCCGAGCTCTGGTGCTGGGTCATCACTGACACACGGTTTAAGGCGATCGAAGTGGATGACTGAGGTTAGGCCATCCGAAGCACGGATACGGTAGGTCACGTCTGAAGTCCTACCTATTACCACATAGGGGCCTTTCCACTGGTAACCCAGTTTACTTGGCACGTTTGCAGACTGTCGTGAGTCGTGTACCGAAACCATCCTTCCTCCTTCATAAGGATCTCCATGCACCCTCTGATCATGCCACGTCTTTTGCCACCGGTGTGCAGTGGATAGTGTTTCTCTCACTAACTCGTGGGCTTGTTCTATCCTCTGCTTCAAGAGTTCAACATAGAGAGATGGTGAATTTTTCTCTCCTGGTATCCGAGGCATAGCCAGATCCAGGGGTAAGGCTAATTCATGGCCTAAAATTAACCGAGCAGGGGTATAATCTGTGCTGGAATGTACTGAAGTGCGGAAAGCCATGAGTACATAGGGGAGCCGTAGATCCCAATCTCTACAATCAAGGCGTGTTTCCTTAGTAAGCATCTCCGTGAGAGTTCTGTTGAAACTCTCTACCATCCTGTCACTCCGGGGGTGGCACAGAGCCGTCCTTGTTTTGACGATATGAAACAATTTGCAGAGCTCTGATATGAGCTGGCTCTCAAAATTACTTCCTTGATTGGAGTGCAACTCATAGGGCATACCAAAACAGCAGAACACATTGCTTGCCAGGACCTCCACTACGGTACATGCCTCTTGGTCTGGCAAAGCAAATGCTTTTACCCACTTCGTAAAGTAATCTTGTAATACGAGGATGTATTTATTTCCGTCATCCGTCGTATTCAAGGGTCTGAGCACGTCGATAGCCACTCACTCCCACGGTGCACCAATAATCTTAATTTGAGATGGTGCGATATGGTGTTGGCCAACAGCGCATCTTTGGCATGGGATACATTTGGCAACCCATGCCTTGACACTATCGCAAATCCCGATCCAGTGGAATCTCGATTTGATATGGGCAACAGTCCTTTCCACGGCCAGATGCCTGGCGTTATCATGTAGTTGTTTTAAAATAAGATCAGGATAACTTTCCGGGACTACTAGACAGTGATTAAAGTACAGAACGTTATTCATTAATTGACATTCTTCGAACCGTTGGTCATAATATTTTGCTGTGGTAGATAGTGGTGATACCGATTCTTTGGGAGGACGTACCCCCTCCTGGATCCACGCATATATATTTCGTGTCTGCACGTCTGTTGTTTGGTGGTGTGCCATTTTCGCCGGATTCCACTCAGCGCACCTAAATTCGGGCAACTCCGGAGATGGCTGTGTTGACTGTGTCACGGTGGCGGCCTCCATGCCAACTCTACTTAGGGCATTGGCATTTCCATGCAATTTGCTGAGACGGTGAACAACGTTAAATTTATAGGCCTGCAGGGATTCCTGCCATCTCGCTACCTGGCCCTCCGGATTTTTCAGGTTCCTGAGCCAGCGTAGTGAGGCATGGTCTGTACGGAGTGTAAAAGGGTGCTCGTACAGAAAGTGTTTATAATACTTGACGAAATGCACCACCGCTAGTAGTTCTCACTTGGTGGTTGCGTATTTTCTCTGCGCTTTATTCAGAGTACCCAAACCATAACCCAATACCTGCTCCGTTCCATCTCCTGTGACCTGAGTTAGAACGCGCTGATAGCATAAGCTGATGCGTCAGTGTCTAAGATGAAATCGAGGTTTGGATTGGGATGAGCAAGAATCGGGGCGGTCGTCAAGAGTTCACACTCACTCGTCCACTCGAATGGTCGATCTTTTCGGTGATATTGTAGAGGGGTGAAGCATCTCGCTGAAATGTCGGATATAACGGCGATAGTACTGGCACAAGCCAAGAAAACTCTGTGTCTCTGTGACTGAAGAGGGTGTTGGCCACTCTGCCACTGCCTTAGTTTTGGATGGCTGAGTAGCCACTCCATCACTGGATATGACGTGTCCCAGGAACTCAACGCTCTGTCTAAAGAGATGACATTTCTTGGGTTTGAGTTTCAAATTGGCCGTGCGGAATCTGGAGAGCACGGTGTCCAAATTAATTATGGTTTGCTCAAACGTCTGTCCGATGACTATTACGTCATCAATGTAACAGAGACAGATTTCTCATTGCAGGGTGGTTAATACCTGCTCAATGAGTCGTTCAAAAGTTCTGGGAGCGTTGCACAAACTGTAGGGCATCTTGCATAATTGGAAAAGATCATCCCTACAAACGAAGGCGGTCTTTTCCATGTCAGCTTCATCCATGGCTACTTGCCAGTAACCGCTAGCTAAGTCAAGGGTACAAAACCACTTGGCTCCGGACAAGGAATCCAAGGCATGATCTATCTGAGGTAACGGATAAGCGTCCTTGATGCTAAGATCATTAAGGCGGTGATAGTCAATGCAGAACCACAAGGTTCCGTCCTTTTTGCCTGCTAGTACTATTGGGCTAGCCCATGGAGATGCTGAGGGTTCAATAATACCGGTCTGCAACATGTCGTTCACTTGTTGATGTGCTTCCGTTTCTTTATGAATGGAAAGATGTCGTATGGGGCAATTATTGCCTGTGTCGATGGAGTGTCATACGAGATGAGTTTCTCCAAGATCCATGTCTCCGGTGGAAAAACTATCGCGATACTCATACAGTAATTTCCGAATTTCGTGTTTCTGTGATTGCTGTAATCCAACTGTGGCACGTAGAAATAAATCATGTAAGTGTTCGGGTAAATCATCAGTCATATGCTGTGGTGTGTCAGTAGGTGTAGGTGATTCCTATGAGATTATGTCCACTAAATGGCCACAGCGTACTCCTGGTTCCAGAGTGATGGGGTCTGTGGTACCATTGAACACTCTAAAAGGTATATAGTCCTTGTTAGTAGTGTCCACTATTATGCAGGGACTTGCGCATTGAGAGGTTATCATATAATCAGGGTCGGGTTCCAGCATGGCAATGTGTGTGTTGCTTCTTAACTGTGGTGCAGTGGCCCATAAGATTTGTTCTTGTCCTGGCTCAACTGTGGCGCTACTTGATAATATTACTGCGCACATGTCATATAATGACGATGTCGGACCAAGAAGTATCCGTCGGCCGTGTATGTCGTGCTACTGTTGTTTGCAATGTATAATGACTTCGCTGGCACTGAGAAAATCAGAGCCAAGGACGGCATCGCTATGAATAGAGGCGATGACAACTCGCTGTATGAATTACATCTCCTCTATTTGGATGACTAAATTGACTACACCGGCTACGGGCACATCAGCTCCGATAGCCGTCTGTGGGTAAATGATTGTAGGTTTAAGGGGAGGCGTTTTATGAGGTGGGATGCTCTCATATAAGCGCTTGTTGAATACCGTGATTGAAGCACCAGTGTCAACGGTGCCACTGGTGGAAGCACCGCTAAACAGACAGGCACATTTGTATATCACTTTGCGGTGTACCTGTGAAAGAGTTTTCAATGACGCCGTCTGCGACAATGGTGTCCGAGCAGAATCATTCTGTATGTAATCGGCCTGTTTCTGAATCGCTTCTTTTAATGTGGTGGATGGCTGAGTGAGGAAGGGGCTAGTTCGTCGTCGCCACTGCTGTGAGGGCTGCGGTGAAGGCGGAGCTGGGGGTAACAATGATGATGGAGGTACTGCTTTATCTGGGTATGCAGTATTAGTGTAGACAGCAGTGCGTACGGGATGATGGATAAGCTCTACATGCGCGAGCCATTTCTTGTAATGCTTCATTGGATGCTTTGGCGAAGCACAGAAGAAACAGTGATGCCACCAGGGACGTGTTTCTCCCCATCCACGTCGGCGTTTGCGAATCCCAGAGGCGGAGTGAACCATTTCTCTCGAGTCGCTGCTGTCTGTGGATGCGGGAGATGATGTTGTGAGGGGCGGTGCTTTGCATACCACCAAGGGAAACCAGGAATTCAGTGTCATGGTGGCGGGACGTGGTGCTTGCAAAAACGTTGTTTCAGCGGTGGTGCTATAACCTACCAGTGCCGTTTTACAAAGAAAAGAAGGCTTGTTATGTGCGGAGTTAGAGGGGGATGGCGATGCTGCAGATGTGGGAGGCATCGCAGGCATCGGCATATGTGAAGCCGTGCGTTTTGCTGTAGGTGTAACAGCTGAATTTGGTTGGTAATAGTTGGCCACCGAACGTTGTTGTACGAAGGCTGTAGTTGAGCCGGGAAGTGAATACGGGCACTGAGGTGACTCGCCTTTCGGTGCCCTTAAGAGTTTGATGGCTTCTCCGGTTGTGGTGTGCTGCGGTCAGGGGCAGGCGTTGTAGAAGGTCGATTAGGACACCACTCCCTCCAATGGCCTGGCTGACCGCATCAGTAACAGGTGTTTGGTGGCGGTGCAGTGTTGGTGGTGTTCGTTGTTCTGAAGTGAGTGCTGGCGAGGTTCCTGCTGAGTGTGGTCACTAAATTAGTTAACGCAGAGATCTGTTTGTTGATCTCATCTATGCGTTCCTTCATGTTGCCGTTGGTGTTATTGTTGCACTGGTTCCTGCGCCCGGGGACCCTGTTGTAGCTTCCTCTTTGGGCACGCCCCCTTCCTACAGGCGCTTGATTCTGATTGGAATGTTGTACAGTTGTTTGTGGTGATGTTGGTGCAGTTGGTGTTGATGATCTGAGGGAAGTATTAGTGGGCGTGGCGATAGCTGCACCCTCTACCTCGTTGATAGTGTGTAGTTGGCGTCAGCTACTCTTTTCCCGCTCAAGAAGGTTTTCTATTCGGACCGCGGTTGCCGTTAATTGGGCCAAACTCCAGTGGTCACCAAGAAATAGTTTTTCTTTCAGGGCGGGTTCACCGCTTAATGCATCGATGAAGGTGTCTAGATGCAGATGTATTGCACCATCTATGTTGGTGCTAGGATATGCGTGGGTGACTAGCCTTCTGATTCGACTAGATAACTCTGGACGAGTTTCTCCTGCACGCAGTGGGAGATTTTAGAGTTGTAGACGACTTGTTTCTCCGAGAGCTGTGTCTCCAAATTGCTCCGTTAGTGCTCATTCCAATTGGGTGTAGGTGGGTGTGTAGTCAGTTCCGAGATCCGCAAGAACTTGAAGGTCTTTTCCGGAAAGCTTTGCGATGAGATATTCACCCATTTGCTGATCGTTCCTGCAGTTAGTACGACTTATTATCTCGATCTGTATTTTGTAGTTGGTCCAGTCATTCTCCCCGCTAAATTCGGGAGGGAGAATGACTCGGCCAAGACCACGGGAAGAATGAAGTGGTTGAAATCCGGGTGGTGGTGGTATCTGCGAGACTGATGAGTATTCAGAGGCTGATCGTTGTGTAGGTGGTGGTGGTGTTGGTGTTTCCCATCGATGCCGATGCCGATGCCGAGGAGCAAGAACATGCATACTCCGATTCAGTGAATCCTGCCCCATTGTAGAACCATACACCGGTATGTGTCTATGGACGGGAGGCGGAATATTATGAAGATTATGTGGAAGTTCTCCTCGGGGTGAGGACTGATATTCCTCATATGGCGGTGGTGTCGATTCCTCCCGATGATGCCGCGGTGTTCCCCTCGAGTATAGCATTGCAGTAGAAGGGGTCGGTGTGCGAGGTTGTCTGTAATATAGATTGTCACCCGGCCATATTGTCTCCATAGATGACACGGGTGAACGATAGTAGTTTGAAGGATTATGGATATGGCCGTAATCGGGTCTTTGTCATGATCGTCCACGATTCGGCCCTGATGAAGTTGACCTGTCGCGGACGTCCGACATGGTTCCAAACTCTGTTCCCGCCTGTGAGGCATCCCGAATGGTGCCGTCATTGACAGGCGAAAACAGGTTATTTTGTCGGGTTGTTGATCCCGCTGGTGAATTTCTGGCATAGTCGGTGAGCATGTGAGCTTGGAATCCATCGTATGACGCTACCTCCTGATCGAGGGAGTCGTCGCTAAATGGAGACGGTATAGAACTAAGCTCATTATTCAGTGTAGGCGTGAGTTTGCTGCGCGTTAACAATGATGTTCTTCGAGGCCCACATCGGGTGCCGCTTGTAGCTCGCGGGGTAGTGTCGGGGCATTCTGGTGTCTGGTGTCGACTCGCCGTGCCACAAGTGCATGATGAATGATGACGCTGGTTAGCTTCTGGTCTCGGGGTGACGGATCCTGTACGATACTTCCCTACGGGTAAAAAAGACCGGCTCCTAAGGCTGGTGGAACTCAATCGCTCCAATGGGGCCATGCGACAATTGTCGTGAACATTAAACACAACAGTCTCATCACAAGAGTTTGTGTCACCAGTATGCCTGTCCATAGCAATTTCGTGATCTATTGACTTACAAGATTTGATTTGGTGACCTAATTAAAATAGGTCTATACAATAGTTTTACCTAAACAGACTGTCAAGTGTGCTAGATAAAAGTGATGAGCATACGAAAATACAAGACAGAGAGACAGCCTGATGAACTTTTAAATGTAGGGCTCCCAGAGGTACCACACAGACTCGTATGTCCACAGAGGTATCCCCGCAAGGGAGGCTCCCGTACACGAGACTTAACTAATTAACTTAGTATAAGCTATTATACCTCTAAGCTGAAAGGAAAGAAAATTATCTTTGTAGCGACGAAAAATCATGTGCCTCACGTGGGCACTACTCCTAGTGCTAGTTTGGGTGAGAAGTATTATCCTCGCATGGACCGTCATCGCTGAATCATTGCAAGAGGCAAGTGTCTCGCGCGGGCCTCCGTCATGGGAAAATGTCGTCATTGCTTAAAGCGGGAGAAGAGTAGTAGTAAAAAAGTGGGCCCACTCTAATGTTTAACCAAAATGCTGGAAAGAAACGACCATACCTTGTGTGGTTATGACTATATCGTTGCGTGCTGTTTTACGTGAAGACGGGGCAAACGATTCCTGAAGGATTCCCACGTCACCGTCTTATGTAATTCTCAGTATGCTGAATTAGTAGTTGCCGCTTTTATTTATGCGGGCCTTCCTCTTTGCCTACCGTAATATTTAGTCCTCAGGGACAAGAATTATTTTAGACCGCAAATGGCTGGGGTCTACCTAGCTTTTAGATACGGCTGTCATTGAGAACAGATGCCCTAAGACATCAATACTGAAGACAGCGTGCATACATGTTACTTAGTAAGACCTCCGAACTGGATAAGAATCCGGACATCTCACCCCGTAACCATATAAAATGTTACAGGACATTGGTTACTTTTCACAAAAGCATTTTTAGGCAACTGATCTATCGTTATGGTGGGGGTAAGAGAGACGAATACCCACCGTAAATGTCCTTCCAATGAGGGCGTGGCAGATCTGAATATCATGCCCAGACATTGTTATGGAATTCGGTGGCCATGAGCATCTCGCCCGTCACCAGGTTCTATGGAGCTAACTTTATAACCTGTCGTTAATTTTAAACGCAAGACGGCCAGTTATGCACTGTGGTGCGGGAGGATTGTTCAGCAGATTAAAAGAAAATAATAATTAAGACATGTTTTCGCAGTGCTTTCCTACATTGGCAAATGTGCTAACTACTAAGTATCCGAAGATACCAGGGAAATGTGTGTGACACCACACCCTGGCCATCACCGCTCGGAAACCCCAATAGTTTCCAAGGGTCGGATCAGTCCATGGTGCGGATAGGGGCATCGAAACAATTAAGAAACCACAAGGCTTAGTGGAACATGGAGAGAGACAATAACTTAGAAATATGAGGCCGTTAGTCATGTTGGCCAATGTTATACAACCTTGCCGGAGTGTGGGGCTAAATTATCGCAACTACCAGAAAAGAGGCGTACACTACGTGTTTCCTAATGAAGAAATTGTTTCTAATCGTATTAAACCTATCCTATCGAGCTGAATAGAAAAGGCTTTTAGTCGGTAGCATGCTTGGTATAAACAGAGTTATAGCACGGACAGGGACCTCAGTGAAAAATTGTTGGTGGCGGGAGAAAGTGCTGCATATATAAATGTTGCTGTATAGTGTTTCCTACGTGCACTGCAGTCCTATATTTTGTACAATTAAACAAAACATATGAATCGATGGCCACTGGCCATATACATAAACTAACCAGCACAATCTATACAGTGTAAAATGATCAGAATAATATATCTATAGTACAGGTTAAGGAACCTACTATGGTCCGGTTAGCGAAAACACTTTACAGAAAATAAGAATAACTATAAACATATACAGAAATTATGACTAGCGGTCCTAACACCGTTACGGTGCCTCTTAGTCATCCGGACCGTTTATACAGATACGACATAATTATCAAATATATAATTAATGGAATAATTAAAATGTCAAGTATAGCTACTTGAATAAGCGGTGTCCATTCTTAAGTGTTACTGAAATTGATACGTCACTCTTAGGTTGATGTGAGTTCATGCATTCCCTGGAAGCTGGAAAGTTCCCGCAGGTTGGTTCCCACAAACAGGATTCCCATAAAGCAGCTCATGACGGGAGCGGATCGAACTCATGACTGTAATCACAATATAGAATGTCTAACGAGTAGTCAGCAAGAGATACAATAACATTACTGCTGTGACGAAAGTTCACGTACACCGATGGTACAGATGGAAGTTGACAACAACCCGATCATAAGCAGGGATTGTTTAATGCAGATGAAGATACATAATTAAGCTTAATGGTGTGGGGTACGTCAACCAGCTCTGACGTACCGGGCAAAGTTTACTTGCTACGGTCGAAAAATTTAGATAAACCTCCACGACATCAGTGTGGGTACGGTTAAGTAACCACTTTTTGGCGTGGCCAGCAGATCCGGCGAGTCATCCACCAAAGAACATCGCTGCCTCGGCATCTGTAGAATCACATTTTCAGGCCGGGAACGGCCTCACCGCAAGTTTGTGTTCCGAATTAGTTCTTGATATATTCGTGAACAATATCTACAAAGTTCCAAAGATTCTCCCGCAAAAAACGGGAGTTACAAAATTGCTTTAGTGCGGTGGGATGGATTACTGTTGGCTACGGGAGAGAAACCGACAGCAAGCGAAGTGATCTGCGTAATGTCGCGCTGATCGTAGCTGACACAGGTCCAACCTATTCGGCCCCTGGCCGAGGATGCTCTCGAGCTCTGTGTGTGTTGTAATATTTAAGGCGTTTATATGCTAGTTCCCAATGCTAGGGTCTAGACTCACGCCTGGCCTTTATGGTTTCTGTTGAATTCTTGTGAATTCTTGTGACGTCGGTGTGTGCATTAGCTTGTGTCGCTCTGTGTGTGTATTGCTCGTTGTCTCTCGATTTTGTCTCATGTTGCTGTTCTTGTCCATGGCTTTTCTGTTGCTCCTCATGCTTGGGCGTGGGGGATGGGGAGGGCCTAACCTGGACCTAACGGGGTGGGGAAGGGATGGGGTAGGTGCTGGGTCGGTGAGGGGGGGGGGGGCGGAGTAGGTGCGTGCGGTCTTATGACCTAATGTATCCAAGGGGTGGGGGGGGGGGGGAGGGGGGGCTTTAGGTCAGATACCTCCCGGCACCTTTGGGGGAGTGGAGAGGTTGGGGTGTGGGGTCTTTCGGGTCCTGGGGCCCATTTGCTCTTCTGGCCATCATCCGAGCAGGCACCAGCGCGCACTTGTTTGATTTTGATTGATTAGGCAGCCCGTATGGTGACGAACTCGATCAGTCATCCGGGTTGCATCCCTCCATAGTCCCATCGAAAAGTCCGAAAGATTCTAATTCTAGCAATTATGTTTCGATTTTGTAATCCGTATGTTGCGTGGTTCCAACCGAGGACGAATCCATTTAGCATCCGGTTTACTTTGATTATGCCGAAATTTCTTGCCTACCTAACCCTAGCTCACGTTCACACAGTGATGGGCACTGTATGACGGGACCTCAATTTAAAGTCCCCTCCGAGAAGACTGAGCGCTCTCGAGCTCTGGATCTCGTCTCCTTTTATATTACTCGTGAAGTCACAGGCGCAGGCTCCAACCAATCATCGGTCGAGCAACAGCCAATCAGCGCGTAGCTAATAATAACGCAGTCGAATGTTCAAGAACATTCTAGAAGTTCTGCATACCCGTGGTTATGACGTCACGGCAATATTTTGAAGATATTCAAAAGGGGTTTTCCGTGGATAACTCAGCCGTTTCATAACAGATTTTGAAATGGTTTACAGATTTAGAAAGCCCGTCGAATTCTGGTCTTGATTAATGCCAGATTCGGCGGCAGCAGGTGATTAAAAATGATTACATTGTACCGTTTCGGTACATTAAAAGCATCATCCCATCTTGGTCGTAAACTATGTGCTCTGTTAAAAATAGCATTTAAGCGTGCGCATGCGCACTGTGTGTTTTAACGAACTTAGTTGGGTTTTTTATAACGCGATCTCTCTTATAGGCCCATATACGCTTATGTCTCTACCCAGGGGGCGTGTTCAGGGAACGAATCCAGGATGGGCGCCGCGTACCCAGCCTGGCTGGTATGGCCGGTACCGGTCCGGTCGATCCGAACTACAATATAGTCCTAGAGCTACGTTTCTTACCCAGCGGCAGAGTGAGGCAGCTAGCCCCTGCCCATGAGGGGATGAAGATCACTATCGGTCCGGATGGAACAGGGCTCGATCTGGCACAGATATTTCTCGAGGGGTTCACTCTGTTCAGTTTAACTCTTCATATATAGCCATGATTCTCATCATACTGCTCGTGCTGGCGTCTACAAAAGCGGCACAGGGCGCTGAGACTACCATGATATTGGATGCCAAGTGGGCCCACTTCCGGGATAACCCCCAGTACAATCCTTAGGTCGACCCCTTGCGGAGAAACAGTTACGACCGCTTTCACCCACGTAAAGAGATCGAGTCTGTCCGCCACTTCTATGGGGTGGAGAGGGTAGGCCGTGGTTGTCTGCTGGAGACCCCTGCTCAGCACCAGATTCTCTGCGTACCATGTGAACATGCCAATGCCGTGGTTCACATGATAATCACTTTAGCCTCCTCCCAGGTGAGCGTTGTCAAGGTAGATGGAACACCCATCATGCCGATGCGACTCTGGCAGAGACGACGTGTTTGTCTGAGCCTACACAGAATAGAGAGAGAGAGAGAGGCCGGCCCTGTGGTTGATGGCGATCAGTGGTGTATATCACTGTGGAGGCTTGTCTCTAAATGGGTGTTCAGCCCCTGGTAGTAGTAGTGTCGGGATGATCCTACCTCACTGGCAGCCGTTCGACGATCCGTGGTGGCCCCCGCAACCTATGCCCCAGGGATTGAGAGGGCGGTGGGCCCATTTGTCTAAATGGAAATCCAGTTGAGGGAGGTGGGGTCTCATTTGTCTAAATGGAAATCCAGTTGAGGGAGGTGGTATCATTTTGACCCCGACACTACCACTAAAAGTGGTACCTTTATGTTTGGGGGACCCCGCTTGACGGGAAGTGAAAAGAAAGCTTGCATAGAACACCAACGGATTGCAGCTGTTTGAGTATTGATTATTGCTAACGATATCTCGTTTCACCCAAGGGCATGGCCCAGTCAGATTTAAAGAATTACTGCTCAGACGGACCAGTTGCGACGAAATGAAGAGAAATCAATTGATGGTATTGTGATATACCACATACAGAGACGAAATGCTCTAGTGCTCTCTACGAAATGGTGCTGGGATCTTTTATCAGATGTGTATAAATTGTATTTACTATTACAAATGTATCATCCTTTCTTATTCACGATAAAAGTGTAAGGTCACCTATGAGTCTAGGTCACCAGGCCATCATGATCTGTTTTTTTGTCTAGGCGTTGTGTGACGATATCAATCACAGAAGCAAGTAATTACCCAATAGCCTAAATAAATAAGAAATTGATTACTGTTAATGCAGGCATCCAATTCACCTTTCCAGTGCATCCATCCATCATCTGATGTAATATGACCACATAATCAACTACGTGACGTGTAAGATGACGTCATAATCATGACGTCATGAATGATTCGAAATAGTCCGCCGTTAACTCTTAATAGTCCGACACTGTGTACGAATTGTACGTCTTTAGCATTCAATAAACATTCTGTTGGATATTTTGAAACTAATTTGACTGTACGCTGTTACTACCTATACCGACCAGTCAAATTAGTTTCAAAATATTCAATAGCTTACATCAGATACCTGCATAGTTTTCTGGAAATTAATAGTTAGTGAGTTTAGAGATCGATCGATCCCAACACCGACGTGTTGAGCTTAGATTGAGATGGGCGGGGCATAGCTAAAAGTGGAAAGGTCCATTAACTAGAGCACACGGTTATCACCAGTTAGACCAGTACTCTCATGCACCATTGTCTTACCGTCTTCGGGGAAATAACACAGGTCAGGAACAGTACCAATACATAATGGAGGGTTTATTTCTTGCTATGCCACGCCCATTTCTAGCTAGGCCCCGCCCACTTTATATGTAAGTTGGAATCGATTTGAAACTCTGAAACCTGAATTCACAGAATCTACATGTTACGGTCATGTAAGCTGTTGAAACTTTGAAAAATAATTTGACTGGGAGTTATTTTTGTCTATCGTAGCAATATCTCCCAGTCAAATTGATTTCAAAATATTCAAAATAATGTTTTTAAACTGCAAATTCACCAAAGATATACAATTAAGTCACCTTCCTGACTGACTTTTACCACTTTCGTGACGGACCTACGTCGTTTTGAATGTGCTGTCAGCAAACAGGTGAAATATTTGCTTATGACGTCATACTTTATTGTCAGATCGATCTATCAGTTTCAAGCCAGAATGTTCATGAATGGTGCAGATGCTTGTTTCTAGTACAAATGACCAGGATTAAAATAACTCTAGCCAAAAATATGTTTCGCAAACTCCAACCAAGCCGGAAACCATTACCAAAGATAACACATCAGTTTTGGGCGTTGCATGAGCTTACTTGATGTCAAATATCATCAGTTCTAGCCATAGGTCTGTGAAAGTGGTAGATAAAAAAAGGATTAAGTGTTGAATTAACTGTAAATTTATATATGATTTATATGTAATTTATAGAATCTTTTCAAAAAATTAATTTGTTGACAAATAAGCATAAATCAAGATTTATATGTAATTTGTAGAATCTTTTCACAAATTAATTTGTTGACAAATAAGCACGTTTGTTTTACATGAGAAAATAATAATAATAATAATAATAATAATAATAATAATAAAATCTACTAGGCATATGCGTAAATACAACACTCTATATGCACATAAGACTAAATCCAACTAAATGACCAGAAGTACATTTTTAATAGAAGTATGAGTTTTCACAGTGTTTCTTGAGACAACACTTTATGGTTGTTCACAAAGCACGGTCTCAATAAGTTTCGACCGTGCATATATTTTTCAAAAATAAATTTTTAATATCGCCCCATTCTTCAGGGGTAGGCTAAATGATATGTCCTGTAGGTATTATAATGACGACGACGACGACGACGACGACGATGACGACGACGTCGACGGCGGCGGCGCTGGAGGTGGCGGCGGCGGTGATGATGATGATGATGATGATGATGATGATGATGGTAATGGTGGTGGTGGTGGTGGTGGTGGTGGTGGTCGTGGTGGTGGTGCTGGTGGTAATGAGTGACCGTGCTCTGTAGCTGAAGAAGTGAAATATTCTTTCAGCTGCAATCAGTTTTCTTCAAGTTTCCCCCGTTGTGTCGTGTCCACCGCGAGCCTTGTGAGCTCCTTTAGGGTCCTCCTCCACTTTAGAGGTTCTATATTATGTTCTCGGCAGTCTGATTGCAAAACATAAAGCAAGTTGGTGGTGTGGCATTCTTTGCGTGCCTGATACATGTTGGCACCTACCAGAGCAAACTCCAGTTCTTTGCGAGCAGGCTATTTTCTAGTATTTGAAGAACATATCCGAGCATAGACCAAGGCTGTTGCGCTAACCTCACAGATAGTGGGTTTGTGTTATCGAGTTTGTAGTGCGGTGTATCTGATATTAGATTTTCTGGTCAGCCATGATTTGTAATGTTTAGGAGATGCTTGCGGTGGCGTGCATCAAGTTTGTTCAAGAGGGCGTTTGGTCCTGCCGTGCTGATGCATTATAATATGAAAACACATGTGGCATCATATCGTCGCATCTTGACTTTCATGGGGTTACTACACGAATCCACAACTTGCAAAATGACTGGAGGGTGATATGTCCGGGTACACGGCGAGTTCCAATGTCGGCAGAACTGAAGCGGAGGGAACCCAAGATTCTGCTCTTCCTCCACTTCTAAGTGACCCGATGGGGTGGGGTAGGGTGGGTGAGGGGAGGGGATGGGGGTGGTGTAGCAACGTCAGCTTTCATTACTGTGCTGCCAGATGATATACGTGAGTGAACTGACTGCACTCTATTTTGGCTTGATTCACGAAAGGGTTTGCAGCCATGAGCCGTTCTGCAGCTATTGGAAGTCGTGTATCAAGGGGACCTATTCCACAGCATTAAAGTCAACAACATCTGCATAATCCATCCCTAGTGGCATACCTATCATTGAGATTGAAGCGGTTGATTTTGTAAAGTGTTCTCGAACAGATGATGGAGTTGCGGCTAGGTAGCCAGTGAAGAGCATAAACCATTACTTTGTGGTGATCCTATTGATGTTTATAACTGTGCGGAAAGCGTTGATTTAACTCGAACATTTAATTTTCCGTTTACCTATAAGTGTCTCACCAGGCGTAGTTCGTCATCGTCATAGTCAGTTTGGTGGAGTAATTGAAGAATGGGTGTTTGTTTGATGGCACCAAATGCACGTGACATGTTGATTCCCATCATGTAGAAGTCCCGATGCTTTAATAGTACTACTGATGCCAACTTGCGTTGTGACCAAAGTATGTCCGCGCATCTACGTCTTCTATTATGACCACTCTGACAGTTTTCAGTACATTTGCGAATCTTATCTCTGATACGAGATAATGTCACATTTGATAGAATTTATTTTGATGCTGCTCAAAAGCGCTATTGGTCTCAGGTTAGAAAGGGATCCGTGTGGTTTCTTAGGCTTTAGGAGTTCGATGAGTTACATTCTCCCACAGCATCGATATAGAAGTGCTGTTCAAAGGCGGAGTTGATGGTGTGTGCGATTTGTGGCGAGACGACATTATCTGAATATTTAAGGGGTTCGTTATCAATGTCGCCAGGCCCGTTTGAACGGCCATTCGTTAGAGATGCTCAACCATTTCTAACGCCTGCTTCTGTTATTGGTTTTCGCAGGAGCCATGACGGGCCTTCAAACGTGGGAAAAGGTGCTTTTCTATGTCAGTGAACTAATCTTCCTTTATTGTTTCAACCTTTCCTTGACCAGTGCTAATGAAGTGACCATCAGATATATGTACATCAAGTGATTGCTGTGGAGTACTCATTTTAAAAGCTTTGCTTGATCTGAACATACTGGTATATATTACGTCATATTCGTTTATTTATGACGTCATTATTTATTGTTGGTCAACAACATTGTTTTCATTGAGGGAACACTTAACCCTTTGTCGCTCACAGAGCAGAAAGGGCACATGTTTATAATAAACAAATATTTTTGCTGAATGGCAACAACAGCACAGAGTCAATTTAGTTTAAAAAATTCAAAAGCTTTCCTATATATCGGTCTTGAAACTGAGACACTGAAATCTTTGGGCTTAAATGGTTAAAAAAACATGGTGGAGGCGGTTCAATTAACAAGTCATTGCAATAGTTTTAATCACATCATAGTTATGCTACCATCGAAAGAGTATGGCCTTTTAACATATTCAAAGACTAAACCGGCCTCAAATAGGAAATAGTGTGTTGTCAGGGATTTTTCAACATGTTTAGAAATTCCATGACGTAGCGAACTGAATCTTGCCGTAGCGCAGACAATTGTATCACGTGACGGATGGCTTCGGAGACTACTAGACAATTAGTAATATCCGCACATGTGTGAAACAAACTTCAGCAAACACGATGACATTCAAGTGGGATGAGGAGCGCGATGACAGGCTGATAGAATTGTGGCATGAGAGCCAATGCCTCTACGATGTCAATTTGCAGTGGCAGAGGCAACAGTAGCCGTAGCCCTATAACTATTATTATTAGTAGTAGTAGTAGCAGCAGCAGCAGCAGCAGCAGCAGCTGCAGCAGCAGCAGCAGCAGCAGAGAACGGTGGTTGTTTTTTGGCGGCCACCTTGGATGATTCAAACATTCTCCTGAAAGGTTGGAGAATTTTAATCATATTTAACATGAACGATTCAAGAATTTCTATTCAGAATTTAAATAGTTCGATTTTACTGGCGGATATCTTTTGATTTTCCGAACATATCCTGAAATCCGTTAAATAAAAGGATACTTATCCTCGTAAAGCAATGGGACGATCTCAACAAAACCTCGCTGGAACTATCTTAGTGATAGACTTCAACACGTGTAACGGCAATATTGATTTATCGATTTATTTGGCGATAATCATGAATTTCCAAATAGCTCCATGAAATCATTAAAATAATACTCCTAAAATGCCTGGCTATAATTTGTATACTTTTTAAATTTAAATTTCTCTTTATTGCCAGACCAATTGGTTTCTGACAAGGAAATCTATAAGTCTCAATATGTAGAACATGACATTTCTAACGCACACCTGCTTATCCAGTGACAGATACAAAGCCTTTTTCTGTGACTCTCTTCGCTTCCTTCTTTTTTCGAACAATCAACAAAGCAGAAAGATCAAGGACTTCATTCATAATGCTTTAAAATCAGTGAATCAGACGCCATCTTTCCCGCAAAGCCAAGATTGCCTACTAGCAAACGTAGACAATTACAGAAAATCAAAGGAAATTTTCTTGCGATTATGTGCGTTTGTAGTATCTTATCTAAGCGTAGCGCTGGAAATCATCGTAAATCGTAAAAGAAATCGCACCATGTGAGGCCAGTTTTACAGAATTGTACAGATTCTATTGGAACACAACTTCCAGATATCGCGGATTATCGCAAATAGTACGCGACTGATAGGGGAGAAATCGGAAAAGTTGAACATGGCTTAACTTTCCCAATTTGTTGCAGAATATCACCTATAATCTGCGGCAATCTGCCGTGTTTTTATACATTGTCACCGCCCATTTCTAGTCAAGTCCCGCCCATTTTAGCTAAGCTCCGTTCATTTTCTACGCGTGCTGGAATTGATTTGAAATATTCCTGAAATTTCTAGGCAACCGCCAAGTAATCCGTTGAATATTTTCTCGGACAAAACATCTGGCATGTTACCAGTCACGGTAGGCGTACTGCAAGGCTCGGTGTTAGGACCTTTGCTATTTATTATCTACGTGAATGACCTCCATATGAATCTTATCTGTAATGTCGATATGTATTGTGACGATACAACCATGCATTGCCATTTCGATAATGTAGCAAATATAACTGAAAAATTAACAGCTGATATGGCATCCGTCCATGATTGGTGTCAAAACAATAAAATGGTTATAAATACCGACAAGACCAAATTACTAATGATAGGCACTAAATTCAAACTAAAACAGATAAATCCGGAAATTAAAATATCTATCGTCGATGGAGAAATAGAAAGTGTAGAAAATGCAAAACTCTTAGGCTTAAATATTAACAATAATCTCTCCTGGCAACAACACATCAACAAGATTTGTAGCAAAATATCTTCCCTAATTTTTATGTTAAAGAAAAATAAACGGTACATGAATGTTGAGCAACGAACCTAATTTTACAAATCATACATACTTTCGCACATTGATTACTGTTCTCTCGTATATTACGCAGGTATGCCAACATTGTTGAGCAAACTAGAAAAACTTCAAAAACGCGCAGCGAGAATCATCTTAGACGTCCCACATAGAACACCATCACGGCAATTATATGATGAATTAAAATTGACGCCACTATCACAACGTATAACCATTAAATCAAACATTATGACATACAAAGTACTAAACAACCATACACCTAAGTACATCAGCGACATGCTTACACCCATAGAGACAGCACAGACATTACATCTACGATCTAAAACTAATAGCCATTTGAAGCCTCCGAAAATACGAACCAACTATGGAAAATACAGTTTCACATACACAGCTAGTCAAAATTGGAATTCCCTTCCTACGTGTGTTATAAATTCAGAAACGCTATCATCTTTTAAGCACAACATGCACATACATACACACTTTCAATGATTTTATGCTTTGTTTCAACGTACCTGCATTAATAATAATAATAATAATAATAATAATAATAATAATAATAATAATAATAATAATAATAATAATAATAATAATAATAATAATAATAATAATAATAATAATAATAATAATAATAATAATAATAATAATAATAATAATAATTTATCGATTGCAAAATATAATATTATCTAACCATAAGAGCCGAATTTAACCTGCTCGGGGCCCAGGGCTAATAACTTGCTGGGCCCCAGTGTTCATTAATCTCCCGAAACTAACGGACTTCTCCGGGTTTATCTATGCCCCGCCCATCTCTATCGAAGCTCCACCTACTCATCATTGTGTTGGAATCGGTCGATCTCCGAAGATTTTGGATATCATTTTATAGAAAACTAAATAAACTATTGAATATTTTGAAGCTAGTTTGTTTGAGTCCTGTATCTGCCTAAGGCAGAAACGACACCCAGTCAAATTAGTTTTAAAATACTCAACAGCATGTTTATTACATTAGCATAGAATTACAAATACATACTTATTATTGTCGTCTTTCCGCCATTTGATATTTGATATTGAAATGGTTGAAAATAGGTTTTCATTGCAACAATTATGTATAGTTTTGTATATATTTTGTGCATGATTTGTAAATTTTGTAAATATAATTCTAATTAGTTTATATAGTTATTTGGCGAGGGCCTCTGGGAGATCAGGGCATTGCTCTGAAGATTTACCCTCGATAAATAAAGATTCTTATCTTATCTTATCTTAAGTAATTTGCGGGATGGGGGCTGTTTCTGCCTCTGGTACGAACACGTCCATTTCAAATTAGTTTCAAAATATTCTATAGAATGTTTATTAAATCATAACTTCAATAAGGACATACAATTCATTTACTTCGTGATGAACTTTTTGCTTTTCGTAACGGTGCCATACATCAATTTTATTGTGACATCAGCTAATATGTGACGTAATTGATTATGATGCCAGATACTTGACTGACAAATCGTACGCGCCCCTCCCCCCCCCCACTCCACCCCGCCTCACTCCACTCAACTACCTCCACCCCATCCACTCACACACACACACACACACACACACACGCACGCACGCACGCACGCACGCACGCACGCACGCACCCCGCATTCCCCTCCCCCCCCACCCGCCCATCCCACCCCAAACAGGTCCACACTCCACACACCCATTCACCCACACACACAGCCACCTCACCCCCACCAGACACACAAACCCCATTTGACTAGATGTAGTACATATGCTTTTGAATATCTTGTAATTAATGTAATTGATTCCAAAGACATTGACTTAGTCTGCCAACCTTACATATCTTACCAGCAATGTTGGCTTTAAATTGCAATACAGGGAAAATTATTAGGCAATAATCGATTGGCACTAAAATACAAATATTACCAAATAAAGATATTAATAAAATCTTCTCGAAACGCCGATGATGAGGATATGTAGATGAAAATCTTCAGCGAAAAGCACAGATAAAATAGGTTCTGACAAAAGACTTGTGCTGTGTGTTCTTCTTGACTAGGCGGTCCCTTCCATAGCTCAAACCGAATTATCGGCATCACCTTCGTCACAGTTCCAGGTAGAAGTAGTAAAAAGTAAAATACTGCTAAGGCAATTATCCAGTAAATTGTCAGCGGATCTGAAGGGCCATCCATCGTACGTAGATCCAATATATTCCTGATATTGGCGCGAGTGGTCACAACTCGTCTGGGACGATGATGACGGTAGACACGACCATATCCGCAACAGTGGCAGCAAAAGTGTGATTGCGCCATAAGCTTCGGTACCACCCACATTGATAACCCTGTCAATGATAGACATGGTAGCACCAACATAAAGATCACATCTAGTGTGTTCAATACAGTCATAGGAATCTGGTTCTCTGCCAAGACGGTACAATCTGGTCGGCCATTGTTGTCCACTGATCCAAAAGTCCACGTTTTGTACAAGTATGCTATAAACGCAAACACAAACAGCGAATATACCAGAGCCCTCGCGCGGATTGACGACGCTATTTTGCGAAATCTGTCTGGATAATGAACAGCTATAGAAAGGAAACTCAACAGACATGTCATTAGCCATGGTGAAAGAAACGCGCATACGTGACTAACAAGGATAACCACCTGACACAGTCCTGGTACTGCATACACCGGAACAAATGCATTCATCCATACAATAAACAGAGCAATAAGAAACCCATTGTCAGCAACGGCTAACCCGGTCACGAAGATACGGTACGGGCTGCCGAGGCCCCTGGTCCTGTATGACAGCATAAAGCAAAGAGAGTTACCAAGCACACCTATCACCACCAACACGGGTAAGAAATAGGTATACAGGTAGTAATTAATGCTTGCCAGAGATTCACATCCGGAACCCCTAAGTTCGCCACTGTAGTTAGCCTCCATTGTTGTGAAATACGAGACTCCTTGCCAACAGAATCGCATACAATCTGCATAGTAAAGGATTGTACAAAATAATGATTGGCTTATAATGCTAATGGACCTTTCCAGTTTATCGATCAACCTAATGACGTCATAATCAATTACATGACGTCTATGATGAAATCATAATCAATGACGTCATGACGTCATTAATGACGTAAATAAGTACATCATGAAGGCTTACTTGTAAACGGACTAAGTGTTGTTATACGAATTGTATGTCTTTACTATTTAATAAACATTCTGTTGAATATTTGAAACTAATTTTACTGGGCAGTGTTGCTGCCATAGGCAACAACAGCACCCAGTTAAATTAGTTTCAAACTATTCAACAGCTTACCTGTATCGTTTTCTGGAAATTGTCTTTACTATTTAATAAAATAGCTATAGGCAGCAACACACACCCAGTTAAATTAGTTTCAAAATATTCAACAGCTTACCTGTATAGTTGTCCGGAAATTGATAGTCGGGGTTTTCAGCGATCGATCGATCGATCCCAACACGAACGAGGTGTGGGTGGAGCTTAGCTAGAGATGGGCGCGCATAGCTAAAACTGGAAAGGTTCATTTCGCTCACCATCTGCAGTCCATACATATCATGTGTGCAAATATAGTGGAGAATGTTAAGCACCTAATATGTGCGCACGCGTGAATAGAAATGAGCAATATTCCTTCTCAAACTCTGGCGGGTGTCCATGCATTACAGAAGAGCATTAGCTAAATTACGCAGAACCTTTACCTTTTGTCGACTAGAGTATCCACTGACTGCTAGAGACGAGATCAAACCATAATTGACTATTGGAATGCATTAGAGTTTACTGGCGTTAACGAGTTTCTGCCCTTGATAGTGCTGAACTACTCTGTCGGATAATTGTTACTTGATTACGCCGCGATCACCGGAAAGTGCAGTGATATCCCTGTTCGGTACTAAGATTACAATACAACAAACCAATACGAGCATTTTCTGAGGTCGTATGGACAATAGACACTTATTTGAGGAACCTTCTAGTCAGGCACCGGCCATTTCCAGCTAAGCTCCGTCCACGTTGTACGCGTGTTGATTTGAAACATTGAAACGTCAATTCCCAGAATCTAAAATTCTTTGTTGAATATTTTGAAATTAATTCTACTTGAGACTTCGCTGCAACAGTTTTCCATCAAATTAGTTTCTAGATATTGAAAAGAATACTTATTAATTTTTAAATACATCAAAAATATATCGTGCACTCGTGGCGGACCTTTTGACTTCGCGACGGACTTAGGGCATTTTTTATTGTCATGTCATTTAACAAATGCCGCATTTTAATAATGACGTGAGCTCTAAGAGCGATAGATGGTATCTTTCCAGCCTAAACACGCATTTAAACAAACGTTTTACAGCTCACAAATTTAGAGTGATTATCAATTTTATCCCTGGAATAGCAGAACCACATTTCGAATTGACCACTAGGAAAGCTGCTGAATGTATCAAAACTAATGTGACCCCTTGAGCACCGATGTCCGAAGAATCTGAATTTCTAAATAAGCATACACGTTAGCATTGGCTGGCTGTTGTGACGTTAATTTGAAATGGAGCTATTGCCGCTTTGATAACATGCAACACCTCCCATTCAAACAACTTCAAAATAGTCAACAACATAAGTATGTATGGTTGCTGTATTTTGCGGCTGTAGTAGTAGAAACATCCTACAGCTTCAATCAGCCGTTCTTCGCTTTTGCCTACTGTGTCTTGTCCTCGGCCAAATTCCTTAGCTTCCTCAGGTCCATTCTTGACTTGAGTGTACCGAGTCATGCTTTCTTGAGGTGACCTTACATTATGCATGGTTTTTCGTCTTTGGCCTTCCGAATTGAAAGGGTTAATTAGAAAACAATGCTTCTACGTCATCAGTGACGTTTAGTCACATTAGTCCAAACATTCAGCAGATCATTAGCGCATAATATAAAGAATGTATACCCTTTTAACACTCAAATTTCATACAAGAGAATTTCAATTTCCTCATAGAAAATGTCCATTTGCAGACCAAGAGAAGACCATTTTTTGAAAAATTCCCATTGGAATGACTGGCTCGATAAATTTTCACAAAAGTCTTCTCTTGGTCTGCAAATGGATATTTTAAGACCACTGCAGAATCCGCTTTGGCTGGTATGAGCGCTAAAGGGTTAATATCAGGAATATACTGTTGGATTGGTGGAAGCGCATCTCTAGATACTTTACACGTACATTTCGTGTACCGTTAATTCTCTGACTTGCGAGACCCCAAATTTTAACTCCAACGGGCAATAACTCTGAATCTGCAGAAAAAATTTGAAAACAATTTGACTGAAAGTTGCTGGTGGATTTGCCAGCAACGACTTTCAGTCAAATTGTTTTCAAAATATTCAGCATATCCAGAGTTAAATCCGATGGAAAATGTCGTCTGAAGAAATTCAGCAAGCAGACAGCTAAACATGAAATAATACGGTATTTGTCCTCACTGACCCTACTGGCACCGATATCACACTGAAATAGTTTTGCAAAATAATTTCTATGTTTGTCACCGAGTTCTGCCCTCTAACAGGCACACGATTTATCTGGCATCCAAAGTAATGTGCGTGCTTGGGTTAGCTGATGCCAATCCTGCGATTCTTGTCACTGGCCACAATTCTGTGTGGACACTGAGTGACTCCTGTATGTGACAATTCTCCTCTTGAGCTAGCGCACTAAGCACGTATCGATCTAAATAAGAATGATAACTAACTATGCTTTTTGTTGCTTGGAACTTGTGAACACAAAAGAGACCACGCGGAAGGTGTATAAGACCGTCCTTTTCTCCAGCGTGCATCCATATTTAATCTGCGAGGACAGGACTGAACATCTAGGCTTGTGAACTGCCTGGCTGCTGCATGCCACCGGACAATAATTTCAATGGGCAATAACTCTGGACCTGCTGAATATGTTGTAAACAATTTGACTGAATGTTGTTGGTCGTTTAGCCACCACAACTTTCAGTCAAATTGCTTTCAAAATATTTAGCATAAAAATTTGGTATCTATACCTATTATTCCAATAGTTATTGGGGCGTTTAATCACCCGAAAGAGGTCAAACAAACTGATGCTGTTTTTAGATATTCCAATATATGTAGTATATGAAATGAGTATTCTTAGTTACTGAATATATTCCGATTTTTTTTCAATTGGATGATTTCAAAGGTACCTTGATATTTCACGTACCTGACAAATTAGGGGTAGGAGAAATTCAAAGTCACACCCCTCTCTTATTTATACACCCAGCCTTGCCCAAGATCCGTCATATTAAAAGTAATGAAGGCCTCTTTCAACTGATACCACGTTGCGATTCCAGAGGTCAACAATATTGTTCTTAACACATCATTTTCCAACCAGTTCATGCCCATCTTTAGCTGGCTTTAAAGGTGTTCGCTCATTTTCGGCTAGTTTAAATGTTACTGTCGGAATCTATATCAGACTCATCATCAGAAGAGACAATAAGCAGTTCATCATTACGGTCCTCATTTTCTTCCTCTGCGAATGTCTCTGGATCAATGACGTCACTAATTCCAGATGGAACCTGATGGCTATCAAACCAGTTCACTATGAACATATCATCAACACAACACCAGCCGTGTTTGCAAGGATCTAGCTCCAGAATTGACTGTTCGTCTGCATGCTTCCAAATATGTGCCACATAGTTAGCTCGCTTGATCTTCTGTTTAAGCGGTAGAACACTGGCATCAGCACCTTTGATCTGTGTTAATAGTCTGTCTTGGCTTGTCAGGGCATACTTAATCCTGAAGATGACATAACGAACATCAGCTGTTTTCTGCATATTCTGTCTCCCATAAAGTGTGCAGACATAAGCGTATAGCATGTCCTGGTAGCGGGTCATGAGAAAAGGTGATTCCGCAAGGGTAGCAAAAGCACTGGTAAATTGTACAGATCGTTCCATCAGCTGTAAGGGATGTACCTTTCCTTTTTGTAGGAAAGCGGGCGTGTAATCACAGACTGTAAAGGCATGCTAACCAGGAAGAGAACTGCATAGGTCTTTGCCAAGATGTGTTGGCAGAGATGGCACATCAGCGTATCTTCTGGTGTTGTTATCATCAACACCTGCATACATCTATACATTTGCTTTAATATTGTATGTCTCTAGATGTTACAGAAGAATGTTGAACACATTTGTGTCATTGCAACGAATGACCACATTGGGCACCGTCAGCTTAGAGATGCAGGCTAGATGCAATGCTATTCTTGTATCTGCCTCTTCGTGGTTGCAGGCTAACTCTTCCTTAGTGCTGCAGACGACGCCTCCATCCTGTGAAACTGTTAACCCGTAACACACACACGTACGCACGCACTCACGCACGCACGCACGCACTCACGCACGCACGCACGCACATTCTACTCCCATGACTAACCTTTTCCTCTCTAACATCTTCGCATAAATGTCCTTCTGCCATTCGTCAGCTAGAAACAAGGAACGACGTCTTGAAAACACTTGGCCTAAGAAGCGAGTGGAAGTCTTTTGGGCGTCTTTGGTCTGAGCCAGTTACTCTGAAGTCTGATGCTGGCACAGTTCTCTGCAATGCACAGTTTGCTCTTTCTGCTCCCTTAATTTATTTCTCTGGGTATCTGTCGCAGATAAAATGCACATCATCACCAATTTTACACCGCTTTCTCAGAATGACTTCGGCAATCCCTCCAAATGTCTCTGGCACATCCACAATCATCGGATCAGAAACATCGCATCTTGAATATATACATATTGAGGCGGTTGTTGTGGTGTGTTACTGCTCACCCTATCCTTTAAAGTGTGCACCAGCTTTGATTTGTCAGTCGTATTCATGGTGCCCTCAAGTTGTGCACGCGACAAAGGGGCAGGAGTTAAGGTCCACATCGTTTGTGCTACATGACCGAGTGAATATCAGTAGAGATCAACAAGATATATATTCATCATCCAAAACCTTGCCGTGCTTCCATGGTCACCTGATCTGGTTCTTTCACAGAATTCGTTATACTTTGTGAGGAATTCTTGATAGTCGTCTCTCTGCTCAGCCAGCTTGGCAACTGCCAAGTCCTGGTTCTGACAGCATATTCAAAGCCACCTTTTCTTGGCCTCTTCCTGTACGGTGCAAGCGATGTCTCTGTATCTGCTACATTAAGCCTTAGGTGTTTAGTTTTCTTCATGTAATTGTGATAAGGCAACTGCCAAGTCCTGGTTCTGACAGCATATTCAAAGCCACCTTTTCTTGGCCTCTTCCTGTACGGTGCAAGCGATGTCTCTGTATCTGCTACATTAAGCCTTAGGTGTTTAGTTTTCTTTTATGACATATTCACCTTTATCTGCTGTGGATAAGCTACTAACCGTCATTAACGAACCCCTGGATTGTTCACCAGCATTCACTAGGTTTTGGTAGCATATTCCTACAGAGTCATGCAATGTCTCACTGTCTGACAATGTTTCGGTGTTCTCATCGTAATTGCCCCAGGCTGGACCGGTTCCTAATCCAGCCCTTTCTCAGAAGGCCATCCGGAAGTGCTGTGTACTTTTCTTTGACTGACATGGCAATTTCAGTCTCGAGACTCAGCCGTATGGTAGCTTATAGAATGGCCAAAACGGTTCAAAGCTTCTGTGATTCGCTTACTATCTATGAGACCTTTCAATCCTAGTCCAACCAATAAGTGTTTCGCTTAACCATCCCTTTTGCCATGGCATAGACTGCATCATCAGCAGAAGAGCTGATGTTTCGCTGAACTCTGTTGGGAATATCGGCAGTGCCAGGTCTTCCAGTATACAACACATGGAAACACTGATTCAAGATATCTGGAATCTCTGCCTGACCACGATTTGCAACGTCAGCAATAAATGGATGAGGTAAATCACTAGACTCCCTTTGTATTTCGAGAATTACATTTCACAAGTGTAAAACAACATCTTTGACTTTAGCATCCATTGCCATGGTTTTTTGAAAGGCGACGTCAACTGCATCATCACTGTCGAAGCTATTGCAGCAAAGGATGTTTCCTCCATTTTTGCTTTGTTTTCCACTTCTTAGGAGGCCCTGAAGTGGTTTAACTTATTTTTCTTCTAGTTTTTTTGCAGCATAAGAAGAATCGATGATACATAGTGGCTGCAAGACTGGCAAGGTAGCGCTGATGAACATATATCAATATTCCTGGTTGTTGGCCATCAATGATGAATGACTGAACGTAATCTGCAATGTAAGAAAATACCGTGTTATGAATTATGCGAGAAGAGCCATCGGCTGCTGTAGACGTGGTTGAAACAGATGAGATTGCATCCGCTTTCTTCTGATAGGCTCGTCTACAACTGTGGTGATAGTTAACTATCTTGGCAACCGAATCTATGTCACCTATTTCTCTCAACAGTACCCAGTTATTTAGTTTTTTCACAGCAGTTTGTATGCTATTAGCAGCATCTATGCTTTCACAAAGTCCGAGGGATTCCCGTTTAGTTCATTCTTTCTCTTTTTCACAAAGCAGGCATTTATTTTTAAATATCGCCGAATATTAACATGTCATTGCTTCCACTACAGACCGTAACAGTGGTTTGACAGAGGAATGATCAGTGTCCACATGCTTGTCTGCATCACTAGAAATAGCGGTAAAGTTGTAGTAACATTTTGGGTGACACCTATCATAATTTGAATAATCACTAGGTAGCTTGTTACATACACTTTTATATACTTTGATGATTTCCATTTGAACAGTCATTTTTCTGAAGCATTTTTTTTACAGATTGCCAGTACTCATCAGTGAATGGCACGACTGGATCAAAGGTTTTGCCTCCAACATGCAGACTGCACTTAAGTCGCTTTTCTTGCTCTTGCACTATTTATGACTGGACTTCTACATCCGAAAAAGAACACTACTTTAGGGAAAGTGTTTAGTTGCAATATACAATGCATTGAAATTATGTAATGACTAGAATTAGAAACATTTTTCTTATTTAGAAGTTAAACTGATTTAAGAAAACATTTAGTTTGAATAACTTTTTCAAAAATTATCCCGTCCCGTCTGTTATTTAAAATAATCTACACAACACAACAAACGTGGGTTCTATGCTTGGTATCAGCTGAAATATGCCTTCAGTACCTTTAATATGATGGGTCATGGGTAAGGCTGGTTATATAAATAAGAGAGGGATGTGACTTTGAATTTCCCCTACTCTTAATTTGTCAGGTACGTCAAATATCAAGGTACCTTTGGAATCATCAAATTTTTTTTCAATCGGAATATATTCAGCAACTAAGAATACTCATTTCATATACTACATATATTTCCCTATCTAAAATCAGCATCAGTTTGTTTGGCCTCTTTCGGGTGATTAAACACCCCAGTATCTCTTGGACTATATGTTGTCATGATCTATCGTCCACGTAAACATGGCTAGAATCATATATGGTGATTTTTAGGTGCTAAATTATTGGTTTTCTACCCCCTCAATCACAGCTTTGAGACCATCATGATACGCTACAAATCATACATATTTTTTGGCTAGACAGAAAGACGGTATAATATATGAAACCTTACTGCCATTTATATCATGCGATCATCCGGCAATAAAACTTTAATAGAACACAACCCCACCCCCAACCCCATCCCCGCTAAATTAAATAAAATTACTTCATTTATATTGCAATTTATTCTCGGATATGGCCCTTTTTGGGCTAGATTGATTGTGGTTCAGATATTCGTCTTTTTCCCGGACAACAAGTACATGGAAAGTGTGATCGGAAGCACATTAACCAGAAATCTGTAGCTACTAGTAATCGTAAGTCAGAGGCTATTGACTCGTCTGATAATAGGTGTGATCTGCACCCAGCTGAACCTGAGTGTTTGTACAAGGAACAACCTATTTTGTGCTTTCGGGTATAAATAAATATGGTTGCAGAAAGAAAGTACATGCTCGTATAACTTTCCGAACAGTGGACTGGCACATTTTATTTAAAGAGTTATGATGATCGTGGCTGTAACCAATGGTATGAAAAAAGTGAAGTCTATGTTAGTCTTTGTTAAAGACATGCATGTAGACGATGAGATTTGGAGAATAAACTTTAGAAATAAGATGCAAATACCACAAAATCTTGTTTGTCCAATGACAATGACAATAGTTTTAAGCAACAGAGACTTGCAGACCAACCGATTCGGAAAAGGAAGCTACTTTTGTGGGTGTCATGGAACAGTTCGAGGCTAAGGACGAAGAGCAAGCTACAGTCAATGACCTTATTGCAAATATGGCATGTGCATTAGGCCTATAGGTTGAACCATATTCGGTTAGGTGTATAAAGACAAATGTAGCCTCCTGCCGTGCGCGCTGGTCTGCCGGATACTCTCATTCCACAGTACCGCCAGTGTGAGGTACCTTGATACGAGGTTGCTGGGTAGCTGCGGATCTTGGGGTTGTGGATCCAGTGTTGCGCACTGCCAGATTATACAAAGACCGACTTTTAGAGCTGGTGGGACATTCACATTCTAGTGGGGCCGTGCGACCATCGCCGAAGAAGTTGAACCTCACGGTCTCATCCCCGCTGTTGGTGTCACTGGTGTGACGGTCCCACAGCTCCGTTTTGGGCGGTGACATAATTAAATAAATACAATAATGAATAATTGTAGCAGTCAAACAATGGTACTCGTTTGCTGCTACTCGGGAGAGGTCTAGTACATAGGGTCAAGTAGATAACTCGTCATCATGCTCCTCGCCAGAGGTACCTCACAGAGTAAGATCCGAGAGGCATCCCCGCAAAGGAGGGACCTAACGCGGCTACGTAGCAAGTTTAACATAGACTATATTAACCCCTACAAACATTATTTGTTTAGAGAGGAAAGTTCCTCGCGCGGGCCTCCATCACAGGAAAATGCCTACAATGCCAAAGCGGAGGAAGAGAGATGGCAATAAAGAGTCACTCTCTTGTTCAAACCAAATTATGTAAAAGAGTCAATCTAGTGAAATTATAAGTTTAATGTGATGCACGCTGTTTTACGTGAAGATGGGGTAGATGATTTTCGCAGAATTCAACACCGCCATCTTATGTAAGTTCAAAGATGCTGTATTGGTAGTTGCCACTTTATTTGTGCGGTCCTTCTGCTAGATCCTATCCTAACATCTAGTTTTTGGGTCCAGATCTAAGTTTAAGTCGCAATTGGCAGTGTAAGCTAACACTCTTTAACATATACGTCTGACGGGCGAGAATGTTCGGTGACAGCATGGTCACCCTACGGAACACCCCCTCAGTACACAGCGTGCAGAAATACCATGAGGTGAAAGCTCCAGAATCATATAACGAGCCCGTCACCGTCGCATCACGATCACATATAGCAACACAAGGACAAGTCACCGTGCATAAGCGTTGAAAAGCACACATAAGTTTGACGGTGGGGATAAAGAGGCAGCTATCCAACTTTAGCGACCTTCCCGTGAGGGCGTGGAGGGTTCTAAGACCGCACCCAGTCACTTATAGAGTTAGATGGAGAGCTGAATCCTGTCCGTCACCAGTGTGTCGGGGACGGAAACTAATATTTACCTGACGTTAGGGTTATGTAGTTTCGCCCAGAGATGCACTGCAGGCCAGTAACTATAATATTTTCGCAGTGCTTCCTACTTTGGCTGGGTTTTTCTAACTAACTAGGGAGGTGTATGCGTCATCGTTATTTTATTTCTAACCTCTCTGAAACCCCGGTAGTTCCAAAGTCACCTTAAAATAGCGTGACGGAGGGTAGTCTAAACAATTAATAGGCTCGGAGGCTGGAGGATCGTAGATAGAGACAATTACTCATATAATGGAGGCCTTAAAGAATGTGGCCAATTTATACAATCTAGCCGGTGTGCGGTGTTACATATCCGCTACTCCTGGAAAAGAGACGAACACAAAATGACTCCTACCCAGTAATCGCCCCAACTACTATAAACCTATCCTGTCGAGCTAAAACAGTCCAGGTTTAGTCGACCGCATGTCATGTTCGCACAATGAGAACATGATCAGCGACCTCAGTGAAAAAGTGATGCTGTGGGGAACAAGGTGGTGCGGTTGTTGTCGCTGGATTGTGTAGCCTAGCGAACTGCGGCTCCAATGTTTTTATATAAAATAAACAAAACATATAACTAGGATGGCGACTGCCATAACGTATCACAAAACAGTAAAGTAGAAGGTCATACGACCTTGATGGTGCTTATGGGTACAAAAATAAGAATAATATATACATCATAATAACAAACCACAAAAATGCGGTCTCAAACGACCATGTCTGGACCGATTTAAAAATAGTAAAGAGATTTGGAATCCTCGCTTCATTCTGGGCATGATCGAACCCAACAACGACGAGGAAGGTGTAAATTAAAGTACTTACGTGTACCAACTCGGTACAAAATAAGATGCTATTTCTCTCCAACGCTAACGCGCGTTGGCTTGCAATCTCTGACGCCCGCGCATGTGCGCAAGGCGATCTCGCAGACTTGCGGATCTCGTTTGATGAACCTCTCGTATATGGCTCGATACACGCATACTGTCCTACCCAGGGGGCGTGATAGTATCACCACAGGTTTCGTTTCCATTACAATTTATCCTGGGTGAAACCTTATTTCGACTTGACTATTGCGTCAAGTTGTATGAATTGTATTTATTTACTTCTTATAGTCTACTAGCCAAATCTGAATTCGGCACCATGGCACAAGTGGTCTGGTAGAAAAATTCCAATAGTACCAGCTGTTAGGGGGATCTATAGTGGGCATCACCAGGGTGGATGTAGGGTCTGAAAGTCGTGCAATTATTTTTTGCAGAACCGTTTCCATGGTAACCATAATCAATTACCGCAAAGAAATATGCTTCGTATTAACTATCATAACGTTCTTATTTTTGTGGTTAGAAAAACAATTTTGGTGTTAAAATAAACGTCTCATAGTAATCTAGCTAGCGATAACATTTATTCGTTTTGTGAATAACTTGCATATAATTATGACGCCACCAACATAAAAAAATTGTAATTTTTCTCATATTTTCACGTTTACCATAATAATTTTGTAAAGGTTTGTGTTCTGGTTCGTATTCTGATAACTCAATATTGTCCCATTTGTTAAAATATATGTTTGGCTTATCAAATTGGTACATTGAATGGGATGCGTGGTTTTGAAAATATTTCATACATCATTTTGGAAGTTATACCTTAAAAGCCAGCCTAAATGTAAGCATGAATTTTGATGCCGCTCCAACCTCGGTAAATGCGATTTCTTCGCAGAATGAATCATTCTATGAATGCAAGGACTGTGTGTTGGTCAGTAGTGTAGATCAGTTCATGTTCCATATCATTAATCTGTATCTGATTCAGAGGATCTATATTCAATTCACGGTTACTGCAGCTGTCAGCCCAACATTTACATACATCAGAACACACAATATCATCTTTGCGACACCTGCATCTCCTTGTTGAACAATCCGCTTGGCACATACATTGTGTAAATGCTAGTATTGTCTCAGGTGCTGGAGGGAGCATCATCATGCATGTAACAAGGTGCCCATCTTCATTGAACACCAGTCATTATCAACAGGTGATACAGTGAGGTGAGGAACTGTTGGGTGATCCCATATAAATGACTGATAATTTGCTCGTTTGAGATGCAAACGGAGACCAGTGTATCCATTGTTGGTGGTAATTTCTCATTTTTCGCATTGTTTTTTGCAAATAATCCGTAACGAACGGCATCAAGTTATACGTGTTTCCTTCCGCAATAAAGTAGAGACACTAGTGTTAACATGACGTCCTCGGTTTCCTGGTTGATGTCAGAAGGGCTGTCTCCGGAATGTTGTAGCCCACTGTGTAATTCTTGGTGCCTTTCAATTAGATTCAGCCATTTTTGTTTGCCTATCCCACTGAACGCCGAGGTTGAATCGCATCCACTGGCGGCGTGGATCGTTGGTAGCATATACTTCATACTTTTTCCAAGTTGGGTCGCATGGTATGCATTGGAATGAATCTATTCTTTTGTCCTATACCTGTCTTTAGATACAACTCTTTCAAATCAAGTACCCAGCAGTATCGTGGCCACATGGCTGCAACATAGGAGTCAAGACACCAAAGAAGTACCGGGTTGATGCCTAATTTCTATCTCGCATGTGAAATATGTAGAAACATTCGAGAATCGGCTTCCTCATGATCTGACCCAAGCTCTGGTACTTCATCGTGCCCACCAAACACGACCTTCACTACTCGATTAATGTCATGGAATCCACCAGCAAGATACACCTCACAACCAGCTTTTAATCTACGTTCCAACTTAATGATCCAATCATGTGAAAGGAAGTTGGCAAGGTTTGTCTTGTTTTTTGCATTTGACAACATCTTCAGCCGCTGTTTTGGAAGTGGTGTTAGAACACTTGGATTCTTTATCGCCTGCATCTGGATATTACCACAGAGTACCAGTTCACCTGATTTTATTGATTCCTCATTCGTATAATTGTCGCCATCACAGCAATATACTGACATTTTAAATTGAAGACTGCGTCCAAGAGCTGATCCAATGTTGTCCCACTAGATGCTGGAAGTTCAATAGTGGCATGGTCCTTCTCAAGCCAAGGGAGTATACTACTTTTCTCTGTCTTTCTAAGAGAACCATCAAGGTTGAACAGCGAGAGTGAAACTGGCGCTAATTCATACTGAAGCAATTCCTTTATGTTCACGTCACGCGACTGTCCAATAATTGCCAATTTGCTGAATATTTGGCGATCAATATTTAATGACTTTATCACCTGTTTCTTTTTAGTAACAGCTCCTTTGTTCAGTGTAGTAGATGTGCAAACATTATGCTTGCTAATAGGATCATGAAAGTCTGTCTCACCTGTTATCAATCTATTAGTTGCAAATTCCTTCATTTGTTCTAGACCATTTTCACGCACATTACACAGTGCCTCACTTGCATCAGGTGACCATACAAGTGGTGTGGCAATATTTACAAGAGGCTGCCTATTCTCTGGGGGTAATGCCGATGTCAATCATGAAAGGATTCACCATTCTTTCATTAATAGCAATGATGATTTTATGGATTACAGCTTCATCAGCAGCAATGCGTTTAGTTGTAGCCTCTTTGTGGAGGTCACCACTATCATTCTGATGTAACCCACTAAGTTGCTTTGTGTTAGCGGTTACTGCTGTTTTAGATGAGCAGTCGAATAGCATTTAGCAAGCGCTTCATCTTTATCACACAGTTGTCTGTGCTTGCTGCAGTCTTTGTTTAGAGATTGTTCGATGGCCATGGCATGGCAAACTCCACTGAAAGGTCGCCCAGTCCTGTAATCGGCACCTTGGCCTTCGAATAGAGCTTCATACACTTCCGGCTTCTCCTCCTTCAGAGGTCTTGCTTCAGCAACGCCAACACAAAATCAGCATGCATAGTTTATATGTCCGCACTGAAAGTCAATTGGAATCATCTCCCCAAATGTCTCTATTTCCAAGGACTTGTTATCATCACGTTTTGCGGCAATGTAATCCAAAAGCAGCTGTGACAAATCTGAAACATAGTTTTCCCAGAGGACAAATGTGTCTGAACATTTTTTACCTTTCTTCACAAATTTCTCCGTTAGATAATGCAGATTTTGCACAGAATGCGAGAAATCTTCTAGTCCCTTTTTAGCCGTATCTCTGCCTTCGCCGTGTGCATACTGGAGATCCTCAAATGCTGTGGTGCAATGTTCCGCTTTCTCCATGATCCTATTCCTTTCAAGTTGTGAAACGTCTGTTGCTTCAATGGCATCAGCAAATGTCATCCACTTAAGCCGAGTCAGTGCTTCATTCATCAGCTTATGAATTCTAACACCTCGATTGTATGCTTTGCCCTTCATAGCATGGCTAATTGTTGCTCCAACAAGAATGTCCTCAAAACCACTTTCCTGCAAAACACGACTTATGTTACCCATGAAATTCAATGCACGGTGCAGAGAGATCGATCAATCATTTCAATATGAGCACTGTCAAAATCACCTGGGTTTCTCCACTTAATCATCTGAGCCTTGCAATATATAGCTTCATGATACACTGCGTATGTCCAATTCTGACCTAGTGAGCGAAATGCAGACTGCAGAAATTTCATCATGCTATACAGTGTTGAACTCGGCTGCTGAGGCAGGAACCATTCGTTATTTTTCAAAATCGCGATAAGGGTTATCATAGAAATTAACGGTTAAACACTATTTTATAGAACCTATATCACGTACTACGTATATTTTCAATAAACATAATATTGAGGTGCTAGTACACACCCGGACATTACCGGGAAAATGGAAAACGTTCGAATTCCTAGAAAAAGTCTATTTTCCATGTTTGTGACGTCATAATTGTAGAATAAGTGATCCCCAAAAAAGTGTGCACCACTTTCAGACCCTACATCCACCCTAGTGATAACCCGCATAGACCACCCTAATAGCTGGTATCATTGGCATTTTTCTACCAGACGACTTGCACTAACTCCTTAATTAGACCTCTTCAGATTTGACTGGTAGACTATTAATAAACATTTTATTGGTCATAGGCAGCAACAACTCACAGTCACATTGGTTTCAAAATATTCAACAGCTTACTTGTATAGATTTATGAAAATTGAGATTCAGAGAACACAGAGATAGATTGATCCCAACCTGGGTAAAACATGTGTGCAGTTTAGCTAGAGATGGGCGGGGCATAGCTAAAACTGGATTCCTTCATTATGACGTAATAAAGGCAAAATACTAAACTTCCGATTCTCTATTCATGCTATTTGTTTGTTCAGTCAATGGACGTTTCCAGTTTTAGCTATGTCCTGCCCATCTCTATCTAAGCTCCACCCACACCTGGTCCGTGGTGGGATCGATCGATCTCTGAGCTCTCCGACTATCAATTTCCAGAAAACTATACAAGTAAGCTGTTAAATATTGTGAAGCTAATATGACTGGGAGCTGTCCAGTCAAATTAGTTTCAAAATATTCAACAGAATGTTTATTAAATATCAAATACAAAAAATACGTGTATGATTATGACATCATCCTACACGTCACGTAGTTGATTATGACGCCATGTGATCGATGGATGAACTTGGAAAGGTCCATTGAGATTTATGGCTGCCATACAAACGTATCCGGTTCAGGGCACTGATCATATACATAATATTAAACCTCGAAGATGGTAATGATGTGGTGCGAAAGTGTGCCACCAAGCGTCAAATGGGGAGGAGACATGCGTAGAATTTAATAATTGTGATGCAGTTCACTTTCACTAATTGACATATAATGGGTGCGAGATGGATTCAGTCTAATGGATATCGGACATAATGTACACGTTTGTCTAATGCGCATATTTCTGTGTTTCTCTATTGTATTGTGGTATGCGTTCTCTAAACCCAATCATCGACGCAATAAATCATTGAAGGTTGTATAGCATTAATTATTATTATTATTCTAGCTTGGGGTTTTGGCGGAGGATTCATAGTCACACCTACTGCTTTATATTCATGGTAGGTGCGTATGTCACCCATTTCTGTGTGAAGATTCACGGCCCCTCTTTAGGAACTACCCAGTCGGTGTTCCGTGCAGATGATAATTTTCCTAACGGCGAGCGTACTCCTCTGAACCTGGCAGTCAGTGTTGCCAAGTTTATAGCTAACGTGGGTTATCGACGAGGAGGATGTATGGAAGATGATGTTTACGTGAGCCCCTGGCACCAGTAGCAGCTGCGCAGAGATCGATCAATTATTAATTTCTACCAATTTGTTATTTCTAGCTTTTATCGTTATTTAGATAATGTAGTGTCATTGTAAACAACCGATATGTGCTGCCGCCGTATTCTGCCCTTGACATAGGCGACTAACGTCATAATGGACAAAGCTAATCTAGTAAAATAAACACTAGTGTAGAGTAGGGGAGTAGAAGGTGTGTTAGTCGTAATAGTCTGCTGATAATGATAACGGGATAAAAAAGCCAATACCTTTCATGCGCCGACAAGTTAAATATTTGCAGGGTGTATACGAAATATATGAAATAATACATCTCAATTACAAGAGTCTATCATGTCACTTAAAATATAATAATAGAAGCGTGCGTCGGAAAGGTTGTGGAAGGATTGATCAATCACCATTCAGGAACATTCCAGAGATTTCAAACAAAAAATGAATACCTTATCAGCACAACCATGCATTGTGATTTTGAGAATGTGGTGTGTTTGATCGGTTGTCCATTTTTCCAGACATGATATGGTCTTGAAACAAGAAGTGCATTTAGAGATATCATTTAGGTAAGCATCATTTTGAAATCAGGCAAACAAAACAGACTCCGCTATTGGATAGTAATGAAGAAATGAGTTCCTTTCATAAAACCAGAGAAGGCTAAACGTAGATTCGGGACTATCACAAAAGAGCCAAATTATCCCATTTCCGCTCATATAAAATAGACATAATGTTGAATCAGCCAAAATCATGAAAGATGGTTATTCCGTGTTGCAATCAAAACTAAAGGAAAAAAATCAACGATAGACTGGTAATCGCTTACAAAAGGAATCCAAACTTGAAAGATGTGCTAGTAAGATCAAAATTAGGCCATCTAGTTCCCGATGGCAATGACTAGATTTCGTCAATTCCTACCTCTTCATAAACTTAGTAAGTGCAGCCAAAATTAATGATCAACCAACTTGAAAACATATCTATTGGGCATCTTTTAATTTTATGTGTACATTTATTCTCAATCATGTAGGATCAATCCCAGGCTTCGCCTGTCGAAGTGATATACTCTCTAGTACACTTTGTCCAAACCAATCGTAAGGGGACCACTCTAAGTAAATATAAATTTGTTCTCGACTGGACAACATTAGGTAAAGAAACGGTTAATTAGAATCCTGTTCCAATGCGCGTTTTAGTTGTAAGACAGGCAGGCGGGCGGGCGGGCGGGCGGGCGGGCGAGCGGTCTGGCAGGCGGGCGGACGGAGGCACGGACAGAAGGCACCGACCGCAATATTCACACCTGCCTTAGGTGGCGTGAGTAATGAATAAAAGCAGATAATTTTGAAGAGGAAAGCATCTGATGGTGTGTTGGAATAAGCAACATGTTATACTATGCTTATATCCGTCAGTATTTTTAAAGCAGTTACCATTGCATTATGGTTATTGGATAGATAGGATCCGGAGAAATGGCTCCCTTTCTGTTTTACGATTAAAGGAAAGAATTTGATGATGTAAATGATGTTTCTACTTTCGGAATGATTTGTGGCATATCGCAGCATGGTACCATGCTAGTTAAATAAGTGCAATATGAGTTTAAGCTATGGAGAGGATACAGACTTGCAATTATGTAGGAATCCACGGGGCAAGAGAGTAAGCAATATTAAATCTGGAGAATGTATGCCCTACTGTAATTCCGCATAGAAAGCTATGCCCCGCCCATTTCTAGCTAAGCCACACCCACGCATTGCCTGTGTTGCAAAAGATCGAGCCTACTTTTCGAGAGTCGCAAGTATCATGGTAACTATTCAGATAAGCGGTTGAATATTTTGAAATTAATTTGACTGGATGCTGTTGCTGCCCGCCCAGTAAAATTCGTTTCAAAATTATCCACAAAATGTGTATTAAATAGTAAATCCATCAAAGATATACAATTCGTACAACTTGACGGACTATTCCAGGTTCATGACGGAGTATTTCTGATAATTATGATTAGGACGTCAATCTACACGCGACCTAATTGATTATGACGCCATGTAGTTGATAGGCAAATAGAAGACTGGGTGGCACTGATGATGATAATGAATGAAAGCTGTTTTCACTGACAAGTTATTATCCGGATAAAAATCTAGGGCCTATATGTTAGCGTTTATGAATCAACATTGCCGGGTGAATGTACACGTATGTGATTTGATGCATGTCTACATGGGTACGTGACTCTACGTTCCCCTTGGAATAATCATAATAATAATCATAATAATAATAATAATAATAATAATAATAATAATAATAATAATACAGCATTAATATAGCGCCATATCGCGATAAACTAATTGTCATAGGCGCTTGTGAATAGGTGAGACTTTAGTGTTTTCTTGAAATTTTCTAAGGATTTGCATATGTGCTCTCTCTCTCTCTCTCTCCCTCTCTCTCTCTCTCTCTCCCTCCCTCCATCCCTCCTTCCGTCCCTCTCTCTCTCTCCCTCTCTCTCTATTCTCTCTCCCTCCCTCCCTCCACCCTCCCTCCCTCCCTCCCTCCCTCCCTCCCTCTCACTCTCTCTCTCTCCATCCCTCCCTCCCTCCCTCCCTCCCTCCGTCCCTCACTCCCTCCCTCCTCCGCCCCTCCCTCGCTCCCTCACTCACTCCCTCTCTCTCCTTCCCTCTCCATCCCTGTCCCTCCATGTCCATCCCTCTCCCTTTCCCTCTCCGTCTTTCTCCCTCCCTCCTTCCGTCCCTCTCTCTCCCTCTCTTCTCTCTCCCTCTCTCTCCCTCCCTCTCTCTCTCTCTCCATCCCTCCCTCCCTCCCTCCTCCGTCCCTCCCTCCCTTCCTCCCTCCGTCCCAACCTCCCTCGCTCCCTCACTCACCCCCTCTCTCTCCCACCCTCTCCATCCCTGTCCCTTCCTCTCCATCCCTATCCCTCTCCCTCTCTATCTCTCCCTTTCTCTCTCTCCCTCCCTCTCCCTCACTCTCTCTCCCTCTCTTTCTCTCTCCCTCCCTCCCTCCATCCCTCCCTCCCCCCCCCATCCCTCCCTCCCTCTTCCGTCCCTCCCTCCCTTCCTCCCTCCCTCCCAACCCCTCTCCCTCCCTCACTCACTCCCTCTCTCTCCCACCCTCTCCATCCCTGTACCCTCCTCTCCATCTCTATCCATCTACCTCTCTCTCTCTCTCTCTCTCTCTCTCTCTCGCTCTCTCTCTCTCTCTCTCCCTCCCTCCCTCCCTCTCTCTCTCTCTCCCTCCCTCCCTCCCGCCCTCCCTCCCTCCCTCCCTCCCTCCCTCCCTCTCTCTCTCTCTCTCTCTCTCTCTCCCTCCTTCCGTCCCTCTCTCTCTCTCCCTCTCTCTTCTCTCTCTCTCTCTCCCTCCCTCCGCCCTCCCTCCCTCCTTCCCTCTCTCTCTCTCCATCCCTCCCTCCATCCCTCCGTCCCTCCCTCCCTCCCTCCCTCCCTCCCTCCCTCCCTCGCTCCCTCACTCCCTCCCTCCCTCGCTCCCTCGCTCCCTCGCTCCCTCACTCCCTCCCTCCCTCCCTCCCTCCCTCCATCCATCCCTCCCTCCCTCCCTCCCTCCCTCCCTCCCTCCCCACCTCCCTCCCTCCCTCTCTCTCTCTCTCCTTCCGTCCCTCTCTCTCTCTCCCTCTCTCTCTCTCTCCCTCCCTCCCTCCCTCCCTCCCTCTCTCTCTCTCTCTCTCCCTCCTTCCGTCCCTCTCTCTCTCCCTCTCTCCCTCTCTCTTCTCTCTCTCTCTCCCTCCCTCCGCCCTCCCTCCCTCCTTCCCTCTCTCTCTCTCCATCCCTCCCTCCATCCCTCCGTCCCTCCCTCCCTCCCTCGCTCCCTCCCTCACTCACTCCCTCCCTCCCTCCCTCCCTCCCTCCCTCCCTCCCTCCCTCCCTCCCTCTCTCTCTCTCTCTCCCTCCTTCCGTCCCTCTCTCTCTCTCTCTCCCTCTCTCTTCTCTCTCTCTCTCTCTCTCTCCCTCCCTCCGCCCTCCCTCCCTCCTTCCCTCTCTCTCTCCATCCCTCCCTCCATCCCTCCGTCCCTCCCTCCCACCCTCCCTCCCTCCCTCCCTCCCTCCCTCGCTGCCTCACTCACTCCCTCTCTCTCCTTCCCTCTCCATCCCTGTCCCTCCCTGTCCATCCCTCTCCCTCTCCCTCTTTCTCCCTCCCTCCTTCCGTCCCTCTCTCTCCCTCTCTCCTCTCTCTCGCCCTCCCTCTCTCCCTCTCTCTCCCCCTCCCTCCCTCCTCCGTCCCTCCCTCCCTTCCTCCCTCCCTCCCAACCTCCCTCGCTCCCTCACTCACTCCCTCTCTCTCCCACCCTCTCCATCCCTGTCCCTTCTTCTCCATCCCTATCCCTCTCCCTCTCTATCGCTCTCCCTCTCTCTCTCTCCCTCCCTCTCTCCCTCTCTTTCTCTCTCTCCCTCCCTCCCTCCCTTCCTCCCCCTCCCCCTCCCCTCCCCTCCCCCTCCATCCCTCCCTCCCTCCCTCCCTCCCTCCCTCGCCCTCCCTCCCACCCTCCCTCCCTCTCTCTCTCGCTCGCTCTCTCTTCTCTCTCTCTCTCTCTCCCTCTCTCCCTCTCTCTCTCTCACTCTCTCTCTCTCTCCTTCCCTCCCTCCCTCCCTCCCTCTCTCCCTCCCTCCCTCCCTCCCTCCCTCCCTCTCTCTCTCTGCTTATGACAGAAACAGCACCCGGTGAAATTAGTTTCAAATTATTCAAAAGAATGCTTATAAAATATTAAAGACACAATTCGTACACTTGACGGACTATTAAGCATCCATTGCCCTAATAAATCAATGATTACAATAAATTGCCGCATTCACATAATATTAGTTACGCTATTCACGAACACCTATTTATCTACTATACTCAGTTATGGTTATCGAGTGGAACGCTTTAATAGAGCGATCAATTCCCAGCTATGGTCCGCCCACTTACAGCTAAGCTCCGCCCGCCCTAAACGCAGATTTGAATCTATTTTAACCCATAGAATTCCAAGAACCTCAATGGACATTTCCTTCCGGCTTATCCATCCATCATATGACGTCATAATCAACTACGTGACATGTAGGATGACAGCATGATGTATTACAGCATGAATGACTCGATTTAGTCCGTCTTAAATGCTTGGTAGTCCGACACGTTGCACGAATTGTATGTCTTTACTATTTAATAAACTTTCTGTAGAATATTTTGAAAGTAATTTCAGTCAAATCAGTTTCAAACTATTCAACAGCTTACATGTATAGTTTGATGAAAATGGATCGTCAGGGAGTTCAGGGCGTGATCGAGCCCAATACGGGCGAAATGTGGTTGGAGCTTAGCTAGAGATGGGTGAGGCATAGCTAAAACTGGAAAGCTCTATTCCAATACAACTATCCAAGTACGCTGTTGAATATGTTGACCAATTTGACTGGCATGTTCTGATGCATATGGAAATTCAGAAAAGACATTCCAGATACCTATTGTCGGGCAATTGTAACTTTCATGACGGACCTGCGTCATTTTGATTGTCACGTCAGCTAACAGGTGACGTATTTGATTATGACGTCACATACTTAGTCCCTACATTGGATCCATTACATTGATTTGCTAATTTGTGGCAGGGATTCCCACAATTCTTACAATTGCATTGCTCAACTAGTCTAAACTCTAGTGAGGTGCCAACTCAAGCCTTTGTGCTTAGTTTTTCTAAAGGATTTCCTGATCCGCTGACTCAAAACTTCGTGATTCTAATTGCTGACATTTCGGAGATGTGATGCAGATAACAAGAGAGGCAAAGCAACAGACTGATGGTCAAACAAGATACCACCGATCGTAATATCACACCGGCGCATGGTGGCGTGAATAATAGACCTTTCCACTTTATTAATCCATCATATGACGTCATAATCAACTGGGTGACGTGTAGAATGGCATCATAGTGAAAGACACATATATGAAGACGGACTATGTGCTGTTGTACAAATTGTATGTATTTACTGTTTAATAAATATTCTGTGAATATTTTGAAACTACTTTGACTGGGCGCTGTTGCTGTCATAGGCAGCAACAACACCCAGTCAAATTAGTTACAAAATATCCATCAGCTTACCTGTATAATTTTTAGGAAATTGATAGTTAGACCATTCGACGATCGATCAATCCCAACACGGCGAAGTGTGGGTGAAGCTTAGCTAGAAGTGGGCGGGGTATAGCTAAAACTGGAAAGTTCCATTGTATTCAATGAAAGAAATTGATCAATTAAAGTGGAAGGGATAGCTTCTCAAAGGAAATACGAAGCTGAAAGGAATGAATAAGTCTAGACAGTCTGTTAATTAAGCAGTGACGTGGAGTACTTATTAGTGCACAGGCTCAATTCTAATGATGCAGCTCAGAATACGCGGTAGTCGCTGGAGATACTCTCAGGCAGAGGAAAACGTGCCGCTGAAGCAAACAACTAGGCTAAATTGTCTCTGAATCACACAAGGAACGAAATATGAGTCTCTGAACGGCTTTCAATTTCAGGAATCTCTTCTCACAAGGCAGATGCCGCTGACAGAACGCTTCTCAGTCCACGGCTCAGCTTAACCTGAATATACTATAACAGTTCTTGAAATATGATGTGCAATCGTAAAGTATTGGCATTTGAATAGATTATTGCCATTTTCAGTTATACAGACCAGATACAAACCATTCTTGGAGATCTTAGAAAATCCTTGTTAAATATTTCGATACTAATATGAATATTTGTCGATGCTTTCTCAACATCTATTGTCATATTCTTCAACAGCTTTCGATCATGTCCCCATAAGATATCTAGTGTCAAAATATTCAACGGTTTACGTACATTCTTCCCGTAAGCTTAATACGTGTTCCTAAATTATCATACTTTTCTTTCTAGAATACCTTTGAGTTTAAATTATTCCTCTCAAATCCAATGATCCATAGTACAAATTGGGCCTACAGTAACAGTCCAGCAAAGAAATAAAGTAATATGTACACATGTTTTAGCTATGCCCCGCCAATCACTAGATAAGCTCCGCCTACACCTCGCTCGTTTTGGGATCGATCCCTGAACTCCCTGACTATCAATATCCAGAAAACTATGCAGGTAAGCTGTTAAATATTTTGAAACTTATTTGACTGAGCGCTGTTTCTGTACAGTCAAATTAGTTTCAAAATATTCAACAGAATGTTTATTAAATAGCAATTATATACAATTCGTACAACGTGTCGGACTATTAAGCGTTAAAGACGGACTATTTCGAATCAGTCATGATTATGACGTCATCCTACACATCACGTAGCTGATTTTGACGTTTTATGATGGATGGATGGATTAACTTGGAAAGGTGTATTATGTTCAAGGTATTCAACAGAACATTTCTCACATCGTGTTCAAAATTGTACTAACAAACATTTTTCTCTTTTCGCTTTGGAAGCACGTTCAGTTTTTGTTTTGGGTTTGGAAATATTCTTAAGTTATTGTATGAACTCGCACGAGAGATAGATTACAATGGCAACTTGCACTATCAAGTTATCTGCTTAGGCGTTAACACGAATGCACAATAAGTGTCAGTCTGTCGATGGAATTCTCCAACGGTGTTGCGACTCGTTTCGCATGATGTGTTTGCTAGTCCATTGCTCCCATTTGCATAGTTATACTAAATAGAATGCACTCTAGGGAGATGCCGACTCATGCCTTTGTACTTTATCTAGACAATGCACGTATAGTGGCCCACGTGACCTAGATAGTTGATCTTTGACCTCAAACTCAAAACAATCATATCGTAATATGAAGGCGTGTGCTAAATCAGGTGATTCTACCTTCGTGTATTATATATTCATGGCTAAAAATGTGTACTCCGATAAGTACACCGACCAAGAAATAAAATGCAGTTTGCAACCAGTTAGTTTCCTTGGAGCAATTGGTCTCCAGTAACCATAAAGACACACGATGCCAGGCATGCATCAGCAGAGGGCAGCATCTTAGCAGTTCTAATGATCAACATCAGCTAGCGCCACTGATGTCCTAGTCATAGCAGGCCGTGTTATGTCATCACTGCATTAGTTTTGTTTGCAGAGGAGGTGGTTTGGTTCTGATCAATGGCGGAATCTTAGGTGGATTAATGTGCATGATCTCAGTCTCTCACACTGAATAGAGGGATTCTCTTCTGCCATACCTTCACTGGCAGCAACGCTATGTCAACCTTTTGTGGGAACCTGGACAAAGTCTGCAAGACAAACGTAGGATGTATGTGCCGATGCATCTACTATCTTGATCAAACTGAGTCAGTAACTGCCAATAGTTTAAGTTGCGTGAATACCATACACAATTATAAAGCAGATGAAATACAATAATTTAGGAATTGTGGGAGAATATCAAGACACAAGACTGGTCGGAGTAACTACAAGATTGATTGAGAGACTACCGGATAGTCTGATTTTCACAGTACCGATGCAAAATAGGCCACGTACACGTCACTGAGTGAGGCAACCCATAGAGGAAAATGGTAGAATCGGGTTTCGAACCACGATAAGAACAACGCTATCTTACTAAGGCAAGACAAATAAAGGAATGCTGTGTGGGTTAGTTTGATCGCGGTCAAATGATAAATTGCTGGCCTTGGTGTATTTTGTATTTTCTGTAGATAAGTATACACTTAGTTCCGAGTAGCTCACTCAGCACTGGAAGGAGGTCGGCCTTGGAATTAGGCTATATGATAGGCTGCCTAATTTAACTTATTTGTAACATTGTCTGCGCAAATGGATAGATCCGATCTGTCGCTCAGGTATATGACGTCATAATCAGTTACGTCATATGTATGCTAAAGTTACAATCAAAATGCGTAATGAATAGCGTAACTAGGTCGGTCATGAACATTGAATTGTCTGCCATGTGTTTAAATTGTGTGTTTTACAATTTAATAAACAGTCTGCTGAATACTTTGAATCTAATTTGACTCGGCGCTGTTGCTGAATAGGCAGCAACAGCACCCAGTTAAAGTAGCTTCA